>KK119714.1:0-35276 GCA_000611955.2 Stegodyphus mimosarum
TAACTGCAATTAACTACACATTAATCCATAATTCTAAACTAACCAAAATCACTACATAACAAAAGTCCAAGGCAATCATCAAGATCCTCATCCAGTAGGACGGGAACACCAACAGGTAGCTAGAAGGCATAGGTGCTCTTGGAGGCCCCAGTACCGAGAGAGACATCATCCGAAGAATTACTTAGAATCATTTTTCCGTTGAATGCATGCGGGCAGTCTTTGCTCGTAGAAACTTGTAAATTTTTTTTAATTCATAACGATGAAGAACTACCTTCGAGGAGGCAAGAAAATTTTAGAATTTAAGGATATCCAATGCTTCCGTAAAATGGAGCCATAAGCCCCAGTTTCAATACAATGAACGTCCCTTAGAGCTGCAAGGGAAACCGTGCACAAAGGCACACAAAAAAGTGCGATGCAAAGAGCACAAAAAGAGAAACCAAAAGAGGACGAGTAACACCTGCAATGCCTTTTTGTTAAAAGAGAATACCATAAAACGCCAAAACCCACTAAAACGGTGAAACATCCAGTTCGTCAAATCTCGCCTTACACCCCTGTAAAATTTCTCCTTTTTCCGAGGCTTTGAATTAAACACAAATTTAAACATAGCCAAACTATCGCCAAAACTGGAACAACCGCGAAGGTCAAGCTGGCAAATCTAAGTTCACCCCACCGGAAATCTCTTAACAGCGTAAGCAAGAGTGTTAGAATTTCGCTAAAAGCTGCGTTTTTTCCCCATTTTCTTCCTCCTCATTCTCGTCACAATGAAAAATGGAAAATTCAGTAAAATAATTTATTGTATTTTAAAATCTGTTAAGGCTAGCTTCTTGAAAGAGAACTTATATTAAATAGCTAATTTTTCCGGTTCTAGTGGTATAAATTAAGAGTGGGTAAACTTAAATTAAGTAATATAAAATCAAGATTATTACGTAGAGAGCACTCGATTCCATTGTGTGTTTCAGCGCGTTTACGAGTAAGAGTGGGAAGTACATACCAATCTTAACTACAAAAAAAAAATTAAAATTAAACAAATAGCACAGATATTAAATAAAATACACGTTGTATAGCATAAATTTAAAAAACTAATAAAATTAATTTTTAATAAGACATAACTTAAATAATCAAGTGAATTTGCTACACAACACATCTACTCTCTTTATGACCTTCCCCCCACCTTTCTGTAAGTACGTAACTTTAGTGTTGGGAAAAGCTTAACCTTGTTTGTTTACTGATCTTGGTAACTGCTACAAAGCTCAGGAAGAACAATAGAGATAAATTCTTAAGACAAATTCTTAAGAACATAAAAGGTTTTGAGACAAATACTCCTCAAGACAACAAAAGTACCTCAAAATCACTTACAGAACAATGTCTAAAGTAATAATCAATATATAGAATCTCACACTCGTACATCTTTAAATTAAATTATTCATCTTACTGAACTAACTCCTGAAACACAACAATATTTATAAGGTTGCCTAACATTTTTATAATCTTTCTTTCAAAGCATGTTTTCCCAAATCTTCTAAACCATCACATAGTCGGTTAAAAATCGCTAGTCGCGCCAACGTAGCTACGAAATTTATCGCCAAGCTCTATCAGAAGAATTTTTGCTTATATTTCAGGTTCGATTTCAGCTATCTTTAGATTTTAAGCTTACATTGCTTCAGAATAATAATAGTGTACATCTATAGGCGAGCGGTGTCATGTTTTCAAAAATTAAGCACGAAGTAGAATTCCTATTTATTTATCACCTAACACGGAAACATTGTCTCTGTCTAAAATTTACAAACACTTGTATTTATATTTGCAAACCTACGGGTATATAAACTCACCACACTAAATCTTCTGCCTCTCCTGCCTAAAGCATTATGATGAAAATTATTTGCCGGTCGCTGTCGTCTTTTAAATAAATAATTTAATTTACTGTTATAAATTAATGATCATGAAATTCGTATAATAGCTAGTACAGATATGCAAATAAAAGAGAGCTCAATCTCAGGTATATCGGAACAACCCATCAGGAGATCTTCGAAAATAAGAACAGTACTAAAATGGTTTAACTTTTACTTATTTTGTTTCTTAAATAGAAAAAAGAATGTTGCATTTTAACGTTATGTTTCTGATCAAATAAACAAAATCATTATAAAGAAAAGCAGGAACTCTGACGTACAAAATCTATCAAGTCTACCTTAAGGTAATATTATAATCATGATGGGATCGTCTACAAGACAGTTCATGAGCATTCTTTATTTAGAAAGATTACAACACTGCTAAAATGAAGTACGCTATTTCTACAGAGAAAGGTTCAGGGCCATACTCCTTATTCCGAAGGATTAAAACAGAGTTCAGTGCATGGAGCAGAGGGTGAAGCACGCTAATCCTATTTCAGATGTGGACGTGAAAACCTTTATATTAACCCTAACCTTGGAATTCTCTTGCAGTGTTGGAAAGCGGAATGGTCCATAATGAAGTTGCACGAGAAAATTTCTCCAGGATTCCTTCCTGCCAGAAACTTCGCTGCCAGTTCGCTCGGGAAGAAGTTGGCTGATCCCGAAAAATACTGTTAGGTTGAATCGCGGGGAAGTTAAAATTCTCCTCAGATACAACATTGAAAGCTGTTGGCTGGGTGTTAACATCATGAATTCTCAATCCTCTTACTGCTACGCTATTCGCTTTCCAGTATGAGAAACGCTCTTTCAGACGAGGCTTCTGGAGTTCTGTCTTCTATACGGCTACGGGCTTTATTGTTCTCATCTTTTTTAAGTAGGGGGTTCGAAAAGATTCATCCCATGGAGGTAGGGAAAACACCTACTTCCACGATTCAACTCCACTTTATGGCTTTCTCCATCCAACACTGCATAGCCTTTTGCTGCCCTTCCTTTCTGTCCTTATTCTTCGTCGAACGAGGTATTTATTCATTGTTAGGCCCATCATCAGGCCCCAAAATAGTAACGAACTCAGTTCATGGTCGTTATCTCATAGTAACTGAAATTTGTCTTTATTATAAAAGTCCTCCACTACATGTTCTAGAAGATTTTGTGTTCATTAGATAGAAATCACGCATTGAATATATCCAAAAAGGAAAATAACATCTTCTTTCTAGTGCTCCCTCATTTCTGGACTGATCTCTCGTATTTTGTTCTTTGTTTCTATGGGATCGAACCTTAGATTTGCAATCTTATTATTGAAACTCCAAGCAATTAATAGAATAATTATTTGTGTTACAAATTTACTTAGATAGTTAGAAACAATTTAAATCAACGAGAAATTATTAATTACCTGTAAGGTATTTCCTCTCTCCTTCCAGCATGCCTTCGTGGTGTAATGGAAGCACACTAGGGGTGTCATCCAGAGTTCCAGGCTTGAATTCCGACGAGGGCACTGCATATTTTCTTATCTCCTGCTTCAAAATAACCTAACATCCCTTATAATTAAACATCACTAAAATGACATAATAAAAGCTAGCGTCTAACTTCTCATTTACATAGACAGCATTAATTAGGTCCCCGTTTAACACTTCTAAAAAGTATCCAGATTTTAATTAAACAAAAATACTTGCTACACTTATTATCCGAAATGCACTGAACACAGGAATAAATATATAAAATTATGCATAACACTACCAAAATATAATCAAATAAAGGCACATATTCACAAAAATTTACAAGAACAGCCACTGGCAAACTCGCTATGATATTATTCCATCATAAAATGCTCGTGGACATTTTGGTCGCTTTTACAAAAAGAAGATGCAAGTATTGCCAAACAAAATGCTAATAATTTACACTTTCCCCTGCACAAAATTCCCGTGGTGAAAACGAGGCATTAAAGTTGTCTTAAAGATATTAAATTTCAGATGGCAGTTTAGAAATCTATTAAATAAATAAAAATCATCAAATGAATAAAAATATTACCTAAATAAAATATTCTTTCAATGTAAGAGACAAATGGTAGTTTTCAAGAGTCACCTGTCTTTGCAACAGGTCGTTAATTTTCATCACCCATGAATTTACACTTTTCCTGAAAACAACAAATCCTCTTAGAAATGTTGTCCCTTTTTTTAAGCATTACAGGAAGTCGTCGTAATTTTAAGCATTACAGGAAGTCGTCAAAATTTTACTTTTTCCATGAAATATTAAAACGAATATAATAACAAATGCTTTTAATTTTCGTAAAAGCCATTAATAATATTCTAAGACATCTTCATACCTGTTCGAAGAACCACACCCTTTCATTCTCCGCAAATTTGACACGTACTGAAAATCGTTTTCCTATAAGAAGATAAAAGTGTTAACTTTTATTCTGCGCCATTTTCTTCTTTGGTGCAATACTTGGGCGTAATCCATTCGGAGAATTAAGCTCTTGATTTCCTACACTTCCCATTTTTTTCCCTTCTTCCGTTGCTTTAATCCCCTTTTCTCATCCTTAATCTTAGGAGAACAACAACAACTCGAAAGGACATCTAACTCTTAATGGGAAAGGAGGAAAAGTGGGTTTAAGGAAGACGGTTTCTTAAGACGTCTTTTAATTCTTTGGAAGATTGCTGGGACTTTTACAATCAACCTCAATACTTAGAAGATAGTTTAGGAATTGTTCTAGAATATAAAAAATTCACTTTTGTTGTTTATTTCTCCTTAGATCCCGTTAAAATGTTCCGTTTCCGATATGATTTATTCGTGTCAAATAAATTCATTTTAAAGTAATTTATTGAAAAACAGATGAAACGTTTATCCCTCAGAAAAGGAAAAACTCAGATATATTATCGCATGTCGACCACTTTCCCAAGACCAACACCTCACAAAACAATTAGCATTTTTAAGAACTAAAGTAGGGTAGTTCATTTATTTGATTATGGCAAAGCACGCAAAGACTCTGCTTCAGGGAAGGGATACCTTCTTGGAGAATTTTCTAAGGCATAATGCCTCGTATCCTCGTTTTACTTGAGGAAAACGACGAAAACTCCCATGCTGCAACCCGGGTCGAAATACCAGTGTTCAATGACTTTAGAGCTCTGCCACTGCTGATTCAGAACAAAAACGAGAGTTAGTAAATTTAATATCACTTCTCTATGGCAACCATCTCTGAAAGTTATCAGTATTTTAAAAAATATAAATAAAAACTGATTTATTCAATTAAACATAATCTCTCTAAATGATCACTTTTACAGAAGACTGTGTTCATCTAAAATCATGAGTGGTCTTTTAAAGAAAGTTTACTAAATTTTATACATATATCATTTAATATGTACATAAGTCCACCATATTCTAATTTACATTTTGGTGCTATAAACTGAACTTCGTCATATTATGTTTGCCGTAATATTATAAACCTTTAGATGAAAAAAATCGGTGTTTTTTTCTAATACGTGAACTCAACAACTAAAAGTTTGTCTCGATATTATTTATGTCATCTCAATGTACCGATTTCCTTTTGCTCGTCTAGACAGCATAAGCTTCTTTCATCGGATATCGATGATGCATTCATGTTCTCAACTCCAACTCATCAACGTAGGAATTGTGTTTTTCTCCTTATTTTAGCGAAGAATTTCCCGCTCTCTTATCTCGTTCTCGAGTTTTTCTTTTATTTATTTCTTTTATTTTTTTTTGTCAAAATTTTGAGGAAAACTTTCTTTGAAAGAAATATTTAAGATTTTCAGCTTTCAAAAGTTTGTTGGTGTTCATTTAATAAGAATTTTAAAAACCACGAATTCTAAAAACCATTCTAAATAACATTTAAAATGTTATTCTTATTATTGTCATTTCCTGAAATTATTTTAAGTTTTTCTGGCAGTTAAACGCAATTGAAACATTGTCCTTTCTTCCTCGCTGATTCGTACTGCACACAGGTTGACGCATGAAATGTCAAACCATTCAGTCACCCTATAAAAATTTTAATACTGTATACTGAATGTTAAGAACTGCTTTGCTTCGTGGAAAATCTGGTAGAGGCCAGTACTGGACTATAATTTTTCAATGAAACAGCAAATTCAAGATGGCAGATAATGGTTAGTTTAGTGCTGAACAGAGACTGAAAGCTGTAATAGTATTTTATGAAAGGAATGAAGAGTTTGGTAGTGACACAAAGACGTTTTCGTGTTCTCTTCGATATAAGATGGGCTCTCTACAACCAAACCATTCATAAGTTGTGTCAACAATTTAAAGCCACTGACTCTGTGCTGGAGCAGATAGACAGCGTTCATGAAGTGTTAGCACACCTAACAATGGCAACAGGTTCAATTAACACGTGCATTTGTTCGCATAAAACAGAGCCCGCTCAAGCTTTGTAAATGATGTTCTCTATTTCCTATATGGGATTTTTAATGTGACTGTAATGTTACATCAAATTTATTATTATTCAAATCATTATTTCAAATTTTCTTCTGATTGAACTGAACACATATGTATATTTTTTTCCTTTTCTTTTTTTTTTCAAAATGCTTCTGCTTTGATTAGAAACATATGAGGATTTAATTGCACCGAATAATCGCTATTTTTTCAAAAATTGATTTATTTATATAAATGTAGCGATTAAAACTTCTGAACGAATGCATATTTCGTTCATATGAAATATGCATTCTAGTAGTTTGACAATATGAAATACCCAAATTATGTGTATAACTGATTTATATCAGAGTCACGTTCGCTGACACATATGATGTATGTAGAATTATGATTAAGTAAAATTATATTCAAAAACTAATTTTGAATGGGTTTACCTATGCTGCTAACCGTTAAAAGTCATAATTTTATTTAACGTCTTTATAAAGTCATATTACCAGATTCTCATGAAAAATTTTATTATAAAAGAATTTAAAAAGAAGAAGATGCATAAGTTCAAAAGTCTATAAACTGCTACACGTAACATTAATTTTTACTAAATTTCAGATCATGAATGCATAAGCCTTCTTCTTGCTTTTCAGTAAACTTGTATCAGTTAATATGAAATACTGGGAAATATTGGGTAAAGTTCTTAGCTGTTTCATTTTTGTGCTCACAAATCATTCAATGGATTCGGTTACTTTTTTTTCTTGTGGAAAACGCACACCTGCGATGCAATGATTTAGCAGTCATAGGTGTTTTTATTTTTATCAAAATGTTCCAAAACAGCGAAATATTTTACCACTTTATTTTCTATCCTGGTGGTTTATAACAACTATGTTTTTCTTCTTGCTTTTTGTTCTCCTACACGGCGATGTTTTTCCCTTGAGTTGCTACTTCTGCGATGTTTTTACCTGTAACTACACAGAATTTCATAGTGATAAACCAAGCAGTTATAAAGATAGAGAGTTTTAAAATGTGTTATACTTTTGACATATAATGATATTTCAAAATATTCTGACCACTTGTTAGATGATAATTTTTGGCCTCATAAATAGGATCTAATTTTCCTATTTTATGAAGTTTTTATTAAATGCGGCTGCAATGAAAATGGAAAAATCTTTATGTTGCCAAAACCTAAGTTTTATTTTTACTTGTTGTTACAGTGTGCAGAAAAGACACTATTTATGCCATACAGGGTCTTTCCAGAGAGTAATTTCACTGATTCCATAAAATTCATTTATTTAAAGATAATATTACAGACACTTAATAGTCTTCAAAATTTTCCCCTTATTAATACACAGTTGCCAACCTCTCTCCCAAGCCCTCGTGGAAGTATTCAAATGGAATTTTGTTCAGAACTCGCGTTACGTCTTTTTGCAAGTTCTCCAGATTACCAAAACGATGACCATTTAAGCTAGATTTTAACTTGCGGAGGAGGAAAACCTCTGGCTACGATAAATCGAGGCTGTGTTGTGGTTGGAGAAATGTTGCGACGTTATGTTTTGCGAGGAACTGAGCCATTTTCAAAGATGTGTGAATCGATGCATTACACTCGTGCAGAATTCATTGTTTATGAGCTTCGGGAGCACGCGAGAGATTCGATCCCTCAACCTCTGATACTCGCCCTTGTAAAAACGGTATTAACTTTCTGTCCGGGTGGTACAAACTCATTATACACTATTCCATAGAGCATGGACTTCAGTTTTGATTTGCTCACTCGAGCCTTCTTTTGACGAGGAGGGAAATAGGCCTTAAGGCTTTGCCGTAATCACATAAATCTAATCTTTTGACGAGAAGACTGGGACCTGTGCCATTCTAAATTCTGTCTCTTTGCCTTGAGATCATACTGATCATACTGATACATGTTTCATCACAGGTAATCTCTCGCTTCAAAAGATCAGGATCACTTGTTGCACACTCCAACAAATCACGCGAAATCGACTTACAGTTTTCTTTCCGTCCGTCGGTAAAAATCCTTAGAACCAGCTTGTTACTCAGAATCAAGCCAAACCAAAGTTTCCGCATTTGAAGTTCTTTCCTGACAATCTGATGCAAAATCGATTTTGTAAATTCCAATATCTCCGCAATCATTCGGACACTCATCCGACGATCTAAGTTCGAGAACTCGATGAAGCCTTGTTTGTAATCGAAGTCCTCTCTTCTGCCATTGAAGGTATTGTGTCATCTTACAACTTAAGAGTTGGAAAAGTATCCTAGCCATAGACTCCTTGTAACATAGCAAGCGTCTCAGTATCCAGTTTAGTTTGAGGTTCCCAAACACAACTTTAAAACGCGTGTCTGTTTCATTAGCGATTAGGGCGCTGCAAAGACTCAATGCCGACTGACTTCCCCCTCACTATGTAGCTGACAGCCCCCAGCCTTACCATCAGCAAAGTCGTCCCTTTGGGGTTCTGCTTGATGAGAAAATTCAGGACAGACCCCCTATATTTTAAACGCGATACAATTTGTATTGCGAGGAATATATTATATTTCTATGAAAGAGAAAATGAGGTTTATTTTGCTCCAATTCCATTTTATTTTTATATTCTTCCATTCGGCCTTTTTTAAAATCTAAAATATCTTTAAAATAAGATAGAAATAAATTTAAATAGATATATAAAATAGAAATAAAACAAGATATAAGACCTGTTTATAACCTTGTTTCAGTTTCAGGCATTTCTTTTCTTGAACACATGTAAAACCTAAGAATGAAATTCCTTTAAAACGATCCGACATCGATTTCAAATGCACTTCAAGAGTATCAGGAAACGAATTGTGTTTAAAATCGATTCCAGAAGAACCCATTCGATATCCATTCAAAAATGAATTACTAACGCTAGAAAGCACTTTACAAAAATGCTTGGACAATAAAGTTTATTCTTGAAAGAACACATTCTTTCAAATAAAGCGAAATGCAGCGTCTTTAAAATAGCACCGAGGCATTCAACAACGACAAATGCAGCTGTGATCTTCCGAACGACAGGTTTGTTGCCACAACAGCATTTCAAACTTCCGACTTTGCTTTCGTATCTCCGTTGTCAAAGAATTTAATAATTTGACTAACCCTGTAAGGACGAAAATTAATGAATGCAATCTTATTAATAAGCAAACAACACATGGGAATCATTTGCTTCTACTCTAAAGCGAATTTCCTTTGTTAAATACTGAAACCTGGCGAGTGGCATTGTGTAATTAATGACGTTATTTCCGAGAACTTTGAAATCCTCATTATCTCCAGGAAACGCACTTAATTATGACAAATAATTTTATGTGCGTTTGAAGAATATATGAAATAAAGAACATTTCTTTGTCTAAATAATAAGCAATAATATCTCTGTGAAGGTTTCACTGGGAACATACAAATAACGTAATATTAAAAAAATAAATCATTTTCAATAACATCCAAAGACTAGTTAAAATAGTTATTAAAAGAAAAAATTCGTTATGATTTTAACAAGACCAGCTAACGTAATTTTTGTTAGTAATTAATAATGATAGAGATGATTGACAGAACTTTGCTTTTAATAAAAATGCGTTTAATTTATGACATACCTAATTTAAACGTTAAATATTTTTATAGAAATTTGAATAAAATTTATACATTTTTTCACTTTTCAAATATGCAAAATAAATATAACATTTTCCTTTTAGTCTAAATGTGTACTATAAAATATTTCGTTATTCCACCTGAGCAATTTCTGTTGTTAAATTCTGTTGAAATTAAACGACGGTATTCTGCCATACTGTGCCATATTAAACTAAAAGATCCCTTTTGAGCGAATTATTAATGTCTGAACCCTTTCATATTTTTTAATATTTTTTTTCTAAAATACATCTGAAATTATCTTGAAGAATTATGAATTCAAATAATTATTATTTCCTGTAGCTTCGAAGGAAAATTTTTGAAAGCTCTAATTCAGATACTTGAAAGTATTTAACAAATATCTCCAATCAGTAATTATCGACCCATCGGTACAGTATTCATTCTTCCAATTTAATACACATCTTAATAAATTAACGCTATTTTCTTTTGTTTTGAAATTAAGAAACGAAACTTTCGTCTCAGTTAATTGATTAAGCTCGATATTCTGTGAAATAATGTAATCGCCGCGAGTTATATGGTCCATTCTGCATCGATTACTTAACAAGAAGCTTTTAGAACGATCTTAAAATGTTGAGGTGAATGAAACACCTCTCATCATAATGACGCAAGGTAATCTTAATGACGTCATTACATAGAGAACATTATACAAAATATGTAGATTCTGAACGTTGCAAGTTTTCTCCCTATTTAGGCGTATGTGATTGAGTATCTTTCAACTAAAACTTTCTGTCTGATAAATTATTCATGCAGATCTTTGAAGTGCAAATTATTCCATTACTTTTAAAAATGGGGAATAAAATAAATAAACAAATATGCAGAAATTTATTACAAAGTGCAGTCTGCGAAATCTTGTGTTCTGAAAATCGTTTAGTTTTAATTTTGTTTACGAAAAAAAATGAAGTAATTCTTCTTGATGTACGGCATCACAAATTTTATTTAAAATCCTTGCTGCCATTATACAATATCAAAATGTTGTAAAAAGTATATACTGTTTTCAGATAACTTATTTATTCAATTAAATTCTATCTTGTGATATTAAGACGGTAACTGTTTCAGTTTAGAGTCATTAGGTTATATCGATGGAGAAATGTGAAAAACGTCCAGTGCTCTCGCCAGGATTCGAACTCCGGACCTTTCGAATATGCCTTGAGAGTGCTTCCAGTTATGCCACGAAAGCATGTGAAAAGGCGGGAGGGGGGAGAGTATACGGTAATTAGAAGTTTGCTTAGGTTATTAATTTAATTATGACTAAAAATCACTAAATGGGGGGTTTGCTCATGTAGAATGTAACATATAACGGATGATGGAAAGATTAGTGTGTATGGTATTACAGTACTACCAACTGCTTGAGTGTAGCATTTCCATCTTGATTGTCAAAGATTGTTGATCTGAATATTGAGTAAGATACAGTTCTGTTTTCCATGTTCCTGCTTCCAGTAAAAATGACAGATTCTAAATTGGCGCCCAAACTAGAATAAGGTGGACTCGTCACCATGTGGAGTTGGTAGACTGGATCTCAAGATTTTTCCTGCTTGCTTTCTTTAAGTGGAGAAAAATTTAGGAATTATCGCATTCTTCCACGATTGCTGGCTTGGTTTGTTATCACGTCTTGCTAACAAGCAAAAAATCCATGGTTCGAATCTCGATGAAGTAGTAATCCGTATTTCACGCATGTCACTCTGAACATTCTACTTTTTTGCCAAAGTCCAAAGATGTTTCGAAAATCTATAGCTATTTAGCAACGAACGTTTTCGTTTCATTAATATTTTACGTTATCAATAATGTTTTTACATTTTTAAGTAAATGCAGGCTTAAATGCTCAAAGGCATTTAAGAATTTTTTTTGAACAAATGATCAAGATGATTAATTAACACACAATGTATTATAAACTCGAGGTGAACTAGTATACTTTTTTCAAGATATCCTTGTCCTATATGAATGTTTGGGAACTTTAAATATGTCTTGATTGATCAAAATATCCTTAATTATTACTTGATTGGTAGAGATAAAATTAATTATGTATTACAGTACATTTTAAAATATTCATTTTGATATGTGCAACAAATAAAAACGTCTTCATTGCTAATCACATGGGGACGCTTGATCACAATTTTGACTTTGGTTTCCAAATGTTATCCATAAAACTTCTTCAGATGATGCACTGGATTTCCTTGAAACTTTTCATACTCCCAAATTTTTGTCTTCTTTAGTTAATGACAATAATTTCAATCCAGTCAATTCTTTTAGGATACTAACAGCTTAACATTTCACGTTTCATCACTAATTTTTCAGACAGATGGCGCTATGCTGATGTCCGCTGTGCTTCGAGCATTGCTTTCATTCAGGTGAATGGGATTTCGAATATCAGGCACCTAGCCAGCGTTGCTTGATCCTGAGCCAAACATATAAAGGAGGTAACGTAGCTCTGTGTACGAGCATGATGTTGATATCAATATAAGGGAAAATATTTTTCAGTGCGTGAATTCTTGTAATTTCTTTAGAAGAAATCACATGTTATAGATGGTTTTGAGAAATCAAAAGGTAAATTAAATTTACCATTGATTTTGCCGCATTGTTTGGGCACCTTGGCAAACTGATGAGACAGTTAATCGATGGTTCATGTATCAGACGCAGAAAAAAATTGATTTGTTCTAAGTAACACATTTAAAATAATCAGACTAAATATCTAGATTTTCGATTTTTACAAAAAGATGAGCTTGCTGTTCTGCATCAATGGTCAAAGGTGATGCAGTTGTTACAGGACCTTGGACTGAAATGTCTAGATGCCTCGTTGAAGAGCAGCCGTTAGGCTTAATAATTTCCGAGTTCCTAGATATAATTCTAAGTATCAACAGATAGTAGAACACGAAGCCGAATTGCCCATTACTTTCTATTTATGAAACTGTCCTCCCATTTTGTTAAACGTTTTTGTTGCTTTGAGTAAGAGGTAGTGGCTGATCATCCTCGAAATCAAAAGAGTTTTATTCAAAATCCGCGTTAAACTAAGATTCTTATTTTGCATAATTTTAAACTGAAGTAACATTGCCAAAAACAAGTTAAATTCCAGAGAATTATACACTGCAGTCCAAAATGCTTATTATAAAAAAATCATCCATATGGAGCCTTTTGAATGCTACCCACCAAATCGTATAGAATCGTGGATAGCCATTTTAGAGAAAGTTAAAAAGTTAGACTTTGATTAAACTTGATCTAAATACTGAATAACCTTAATAAACTACTGAAAGAATGCTCTTTCCATCTTAACTTTAAATCCTACAGCAAAATATTGTAAGAGCAAACATATAAAAGCAAATAAAAATATTTATTGATACCACAGTTTAAAAATGATTACAAAAACTTAACTTTTGCTGCTTGCAACCGAGGAATAGTACAGTAACTCAACTTCTTTACAAACCGAATATTAAAGTTTACATTGAATTAGGTTATTCAAATATGGTATGTCCCGTGGGATATCTGCCAAACAGAAGGGAATCCTTCGTAGAAAAGCTTTTCTTTTTCACATTACATATGGGAAAAACCAAGAAAACGAACCATGCAGCCAGTCCACTCGCCTGGTTTCGAAACTAAAGCAAGTCAGCTACCAGTATTCAGCGGTCATAGTCACTCGGTCACTAGTGGGGCTTGAATACTAAAAACCCAAAAGCTGACTCATTTGATAGCAAGCGTACCCATGTAAATTGGAAGTGAAAAATAAATTCACTTAAATTCAGCCCAGCGTTCAGGAGGAAGAATCTGAATCACAGTTATTTTAAGCCTAAATTGCCAAAAATCATCTCTAAACTTACATTTTTATTCATTATTTAAATTCAATTAATTTATATTTTTGTGTTACCAACGTAAGTAAAATTATTGCCCTCACACAAATGAAACATAATCTGCTAAATTGAGAATATATTGTAAAATTAGGTAATATACTAATGAATCCACGTTAATGTAGAGATGAAAACATGTATGAAATTCAGGGAATGAATTCAAATATAAAATCAGGTAAAACCACACAACAAGAACTACAATCATGAAGATACATAGTATTAAAATACATAACACTACCTTAAAAACAAAATCAGATTAGATAATAAAAGGCAGTTTCTCTTACATAATAAAATTAATTAAATTTAGCCTCATTTCTGATTCAAAGGACAGCAGATTTTGGTGAAGTAGACAAAGTAGTAGAAGTGCAGAAAAGGTTCGATGCAAGAAAATAATGTGCCAATTAAAAAGAAACCCTGCAGAATTACCTATATTTTTCTCCCGAAAAAAGTGCCTTGTGTCTGAATTGGCTTTGAAAACACATGCAAAGTGGTTATACGTTTTGGCACTTTTGGAAATAGATTTAAAAATATAATAAGTTAATCATGATTTCTTTCATGCAATAAAATAAACATTATTTCCGGGAATTTACGCTTAAAAATAATATCGCCGAAATGTTCAACTTCGCAGCTTTGGAACTCTTCTAAGTAAGCATGTAGATTTTACAAAATACGCTGACGCATGTAGTGTAGAATTACAGCTATTCTTATCATGACTATTTGGTTTCAGTGAATTATTGTTGGATATCTTTTTCTATAGTACAAACTCTTAAGATATTCCCCATATAAGAGTCAATGAAAGAAATATCTAGACTGGTTGGATGCCAAGTGACGTCATTTCTACAATAAATCAGTTTATTGGGAACACGTCTATAACCACCGGTATGGCCACGTTTAGGTACAGTATGTGGCACCATCCTACTGTATGCAGAACCTATTGTCTTAGCCTTCAAATTCTGGCAATTTTGGTGCCTAAAATCCTGATCTTTCCTCATGAATTTTTCTAATGTTTGGCACATTTTCTGCGTTTTGCCGAGAGTATGGCTGTCCTGCTTATATTGAAGAGTGAGTTTGTTCGAATTACCTGATCCATGCTTTATTTAAGTTAATACTAGAGCATTAAATCGATGTCTTCATAACCTGCCCAAAGACTGATAATTGCGTAAGAATTGTTATTGTTTGTGTTTTGAATGTGAAGTATTGTTGTTAAGTGATTAAAATTCCCAGTACTGACGTATAAATAGCTGTCCTGCTTATATTGAAGAGTGAGTTTGTTCGAATTACCTGATCCATGCTTTATTTAAGTTAATACTAGAGCATTAAATCGATGTCTTCATAACCTGCCCAAAGACTGATAATTGCGTAAGAATTGTTATTGTTTGTGTTTTGAATGTGAAGTATTGTTGTTAAGTGATTAAAATTCCCAGTACTGACGTATAAATAATAGCATGTGTGTGCGCGCGCGTGGGAGCATAAGGTAGTAAATAGATAAGATATAATAAATTTAATTAGCTGTAGTGCCTTAACTCTTCCATTAATTTGGTAAATTTCCCTTTTAATTAGTAACTGCTTATAATACATTGCTGAAATTGCATCATTGTAAAATTAATCTTTCTAGCAGGATTCTTAGATGTAATACGTACAAAGCGCTTCATATAAATGTAATTTTAAATTCGAGACCCGAAATTTCAAATTAACCAGCAGGGATAAAGCATAACCAAAGTTAAATCCCTCTGAATCGAGTTTTCATCTTGGAAACTTCGCATTCATTCTATCGCTACAGTTACCTTGCCACCTACTCTATCAAAATAAATCGAAATATGTAAATCATAAGCAACTGCACCCGCTGTGCTGTATAATTCAAGTTATGAATGTGTTTCTGAAGGATAAAATACTATTAAATTGACACGATTGACAACACCTTTTGTGCATCAAGTTCTGTGACCTCTGTGCGTTCTTCTCTACGCGAATTTTATATATAGTATATAATTTAGAAAATGCTAACGGATTGTTTCCCCAGTATGTGAGTTAAGATAAATGCTTTCTTTGCAACAGGGTAGCTTAAGAACTGTTATTTAGATTAAATTCAGATTTGTTCTCTTTACGTACGTAATGCACTGGGTAAGAAGAAAAAGTAATTGAGTAGTAGTAGACAAGTAAAAATTAATACAGTTCGTAGTAGAACATAATCTGAAATATTCTGATGTATTTCAAAACTGCACTCTCGTATATAAATAAAACAACTTCCTGCCGCACTGTATCTTCCCATTTGATCCTTCACTCATGCGTTTCTTTCCTTGCATGTAGATAGATATATATGAGCTTGTGCCTCAGTAACAAATATAGAAGTTATTCCTCTCTAGAAGATTTCATGCATCTCCAGAGCCCTCTGTGTTGGGCTATCAATCTGTCACGCTATCTCGCAGTCTGAAAAGGGGACGCTCAGAAACCTAAAAGAATTTGTTTCATAAAACTATGATTTCGAAGCTATGTAACTAGAAGTGAAGTATGATGTAGTTAAATAGAAAGAGGGTATGTGATTGATGTGCTGGTAATTCCCATTTTATGTACAAACGTCAAATTCAACAGACGACTATTTTTGTACTGAAGAAATGATTTCGCTCTTTGCATATGTTGTGTACATTAAATAGTTTTCCTTACTGTTATTCCATTGAAAATGCCTAATTCCATGTAAATTATTAGATTTTACTAACTTCCTAATAAAAACTTTAAATTTAAGTTTGCTATATAATTCTTCTAATATTTTATTCCACAATTAATTCTCTATTTTTAAAATAACATTAAAATACCAAACAGACTTTGAATTTCAGTCATTCTTTCATAAATAATAGAATAAAATAAAATCTTTAGATTACGCCCAAAGGGATGTTTTTAATGTCTGTTTATTTATTATATTTGTTATATTTATTTCCTAAATATCATGTTCTTGGCCCTTAAACCATAAAATTAAATTCAACAACAATATCACAAAATATTTAAAAAGGGCATATCTTGCATATCTTTAGAATTTTCCATTCACAGTCTCGCGCGCTGAAGATATTTTTTTTTCGTATAGTGTTGCCATTGCTCGCTTTGAAATCGTTGAGTTTGTTAATCAAAAGTATGTTAAAGTTTCACAAAATATGAAATACATAATAAAACAGATTCTGAATTCCAAATTTAGGCAAATTTGAGATGACCATATTCTAGTGGAGGACTACGTTATTGAAAATTTAATGTCTCTGAATACCGTTGTTTTTTCACAATGAGAGAAACATACATACATTCATGTATATTCTTCTTTACTTCGTTAAACATAATGCAGCCTTGCAACCATTTGGAAAGTGAAACGGAATCTTATAGTGAAAGAAGCAAAATGCTAAAATGAAATCAATAGTCCTTCTAGGCAAATTGCCTCTTTAGGCTAAAAAACTATAAATGCTTTGAAAATTTCTCTTCGATTTTTACTTTATTTGAAGCAAAACATTAAAAAAACGAAAGTTCTTTAATAAATATTACCCAAATGTTATTAGATTTGATGCTTGCAAGATATGCTAATATTCCACAATAACACTGCATTGTACAAAATTCATTCAATAATCAATTATTCAGATATTAATATATTACGTTGCGTAAAACGTCTCCACAAATGTTTGCGTAACTTTATGTACGTAACGTAAAAGCGTGCTAGTGCTTCTTAGAAAGTCCTTCAAGAAATCATCTTTCGTTCTAGGCAGATAGTCGTGTGCTTTTTCATACTGGAAGAATCCAGCAGTTGAAGTTATGCTTTATGTTAAATTTTTGAAATTTGGCTACCGTTTTCAAGAATTGGTGTCAACTATTATTTTGTAAAGCAGTTTATTTTTTTTAATGAACAAAATTCGAACTGCAATTAGAGTTGATTTCAAAAAAGGTTTGGTTATATTTAGCATGCCAGTTCCAGTCTCTTTAAAAATGAATTAAAGAAAACGTTTTTAATAACATTTAATTAAGAAAATCAGTTCTCTGATTAAAAACTTCACTTTTCCTTTCCAAAAAGTTCTGTTGAAATTTGCAAAGCATCTCATGTAGTAAAAATATTCCATAGAATAAAATATAATTAATTTTTCAACTTTATAACTTTATTTTTTAAATGCGAGTCTTACATTAATTGTACTTTTTATCTAAAACATTTTGAATGTATCTGCAGAATATTTTGCTTCGTTTTCCGCGCCACTGCTAGATTTTCCTTCTATTGAAACTTTACAGTTCCGATTTAAACATTTTTGTGCGAATCAAATAAATTAAAATGTAAAATTCAGAAATTATGAAATTCTTTATTAAGAATACTCTTACGGATTTTACATTTAGTTAGCATTTTTTTCTAGAATTATAATTAAAATTGTCTTATACCCCTAAGCAATGCATCACGATACATATTTCAAGAGATGCGCATTTATCATTTAATAAAAAGAGTTTATCTTGTAGTTTATATTTAAATTGAATAAATGTAATTGACTAATATGTTAGCTGTAACTGTAATTCTATTCTTTTGCTTTCCAGAAATCTCGAGAAAACAGAAATTACCAGAACTTTCTCGCGGCCGATTAGAAAGCTTTAAAACGTCGGAGAGAGATATCTCAGTTTTCCCTCTTTACAGACAATCAGGATTTCCCAACTTAATTTTTGTGTTTATTTTAAACTTGCAAAACTTCCCCTTCTACGCTTCCGACAAATAGTCTTGGACTCAAGTATCAGTCTATCTTCAGTCCTACAGTGATCAGAACATCATTTTAAGATAACCGGAATACGTCGTGCGCGGCATATCAACGGTAGTAGGAGTTGGAGATCTCAGCTTAGTACTGTTTAGTTAGCTGTTATTGTTGATTATAGGGAATTTTTAGTGAACATCGGGTCACCTTTCTCTTTGCATTGCGTTGTATTCTAACGTTTTTAGTAGTTAAAAGGGTAACTACTGATTATATTGTGCGATATTTTGGTATTGTACGAATATCTCTGAGGAAAATTCCAGTGTCTTGTTACAAATTATTCTTTGCGATAAGAATAAATTTTTTTAACCTTTTATCTGATTTGTGCATTTAACCTATTATGAATCCCTTCGCACGGAACAATAAAATAAAATAAAATAAGACATTTAGTCTGAATATTAACAACCACATTTATGATTGGAGTAGAATTTATGTCGGAGAAATTTATGTCGGGTGGTCCGAGGTAAAGCAGACACAAAGCAAGTGAAGTCTGTCATATCCAGTTAAGTTTACTTTTATAATATCACTTTACAGTTCGTGTGATCTTCACTTGATTTCAGTTTATAATGGGCCACCTTGTATCATTACTAACCTATCCCTGCTACCTAGAATAGTGTTTGAAAGTTTTTAAATAAGTATATATCCGTGAATTTTGAAATATTTCCAAGAAATTAAAGCGCTATTTAGAATCCGCTTTACACATGCAATCAGCTCGCTCCCGTGGAATTGAAGTCAGGTCGAATTATCAATGTTCAGAGATTTTAGCGCTCAGCAGCTCATGGGTACTGTGTAACATTCAAAATAATATTCGCAGCTAATCAAATGAATTCAAAACCGGCAGATGATAATATCTTGTTATTAATTAATATAAAATCTAATGCTACACAAATCTAATGCTAAACAGTATAATTTTCTACCAAATTAATACAACACAAAGTTCTATCATTATAATACAGTACATAATATACTTTGGGGTCTGTAAAACTCTTATAATTACTGCAATGGAAGTTTCAGTGTTAGGGTTCCATTATTAATTCAATATTAATATACTGTAAACAAAACTGTGGTGCTAGAGTTCTTAAATAAACTTCCGTTATCTAAAAATTTAATTCAAAATCTTTTAGATAAATAAATTATGAAGCCAGCTGTAAATTACTTTAGGAAATAACATTGCCGTTTAAGAATGTTGTAACATTGATCTCCTATTAACTCATTTTAAATATTTTCTACTGATATAAATAAACTTAATGCTGTACTCAAATTGCTCATTTCATTAATTTTCTTAATACAGGGGTATTATTTGTAGTAAAATTTTAAATTTTTATTTATGACAAATAAAAGTATTAATAAGAGTTTCCCTGAAATTTCTATAGTGTAACTGGCTGAAGATATTTCAAAGGAAATCTATTGTTTCATGAGTATCACTCCGCATTCATAGAAATTCACTAATTATTCTTTCTTTGAGTCTATAATGCATTTTGTTTTCATAAACCTGCATATTGTTATGGATTTTGAATTTATTTAGCTATTTATTTAGAACTGTAATTAAAATTGTTTTATTTTCCCGTGGAACGCAGACGATTTTTGAAGAGGAAGCTACGCCGGAAAAGTAAAAATAAAAGAGGGCGTACGTTTAATATTTAATAAATAAATATCTAGTAATTGCTGCTGCCATCCAAAAACATCAAGAAAATAGATTTTAACAGAATGTTTTCGTGAATAATTAAAAAGTTTATAAAAGCCGAATTAAAATACCTTAGCTCAGTTGCTGTTTTAAACGAACATTATGTTTACTTAACGCTGTTATTGATTTTAGCGAATTCGTTGTGAGATTGAATTAACTTTCTCTGTTTTGAATTAAGCTCTGTTTAACGTTTGAAATATTATAATATTGTACGAATATCTCTGAAGAAATATTTCAGTATTTTGTTTTATTTCTTGGGAAAAGAATAAATTTTATTGACTTTTAACGACTTGTGTATTTAATCCATTACGAACTCGTACGCGCGCAACAATATGTTTTTCATACGTTTAACATTCGTGTCTTTAATCCTCCTATCTCTGTTTTGAATTGTCTTTAATCCTCCTATCTCTGTTTTGAATTGTCTTTAATCCTCCTATCTCTGTTTAAATGGACTTAACATTTAATAAATTCCACTTAAGATCCCATTTTCTACATAGATAATAGTGAGTTATGCGTAGTATTATTGTATAGTTATTAGGATATTTTGAAGCAGAGTACATGAAAAATGAGTAATGCCTTCGCCAGAACTCGGATCTGGACCTCTCGAATATGCGCTGAGTGTGCCATTGTTACACCACGAAGGAGTGTAGGAAGGAGGGAGAAAATGGGCGACTGGGGATTAGGAGACCCAATCGCCAGATCTGGTGGTGACGAATTACGAATTATTGTCCACCACCTTTCAGTTCGGCAGTACATTCTAGAATCATTAAGCTATTTTGAAGCAGGAATCGTAAAAAATGTGCTCCCTGGGACTCGAACTTGAACCTCTACGAAGGCATGTTGGAAGGAGGGAGACAGTACCTTATATTCTTTGCTACAGTGATTTAAAAGGCTTATTGTTTCCTTATTTGCTTTTCATTTATAGTCCAGTCAACAGCTAGCACTATAGGAGCTTAGTTTCTTACCATCAAACTAGGATACCTAAAATCTCCCTTTCCTTTACCGGTAAGCGCATGATACATTTTTGGCATTTTGACCCTACAGTAGAGGCAAATGCTTGGAATTAACATTCGAAATAACGTTAATGAATCTTTAAATCTGAATTTTTAAACTATTGCCTGTTGCATAGCATTAATTGCTTTAACATTCAAGATGTATTTAACTGAACTGTGCAATATTGCCTTATATTCTGAATTACACACTTTAAGAGTGTCTTCAATTTTTTAAGAAATATTTTATGTAAATTTTAAAATTATAAAAATAATCTGGAGGTAATGACAGAAAAGATTTTGAGCAAAGGAAATCTAAAATAACAGAATACGCAACAAAGTGTGTGGTAATTTTTCCAGTACAAAAAAAAGTGAATTCTGTTGCATTTCAGTTAAGAATAAATAAATAAAAAGAATGCTGTGCAATAACTTAGAACAAACACTAGATGAAGCATGTAAATTCGTAAATACAAATAAAATTTCTTAAAATATAAATTATACTGTAAAAATCCTAATATATGTTATACTGCCTAATAAAATTTTTACGAGCATACAACTGTTGTCTAAAAGATATGGGTTGTATGAAACTATTAGCGAAATAATTTTTAGCAGCATCGACTTTAAAAGTTTAAAATTATATTTCTAAGTTAAGCAAATGATGCCAAATGGCGACATCCCCAAAAAAGCAAATGATACATTGAAACAACGGATACTAAACGAGTACTTTTACATACTCTGTTTTTCTTATGAAAAGTTTTCTAATTCTCTAGAGAAATAAAATTATACCTTCAAAATTAAAAGTATCCCAGAATGTCGAGTTATTTTCCTAAGGGTACAATGCGATAATTTTATAAAAGTAAACTTCACTTTATCGAATGAACTGCTTAAAGACGGAAAAGATGAAAGAATTTTATTTTTTACCGTTAAGAAACCTATTTTGCCGTTACAAGAATCTCAAGTCACATAGAAAGTGCATCTTATTTTTGCTTTCACAATGTTTCTCAATGTATTTTTTAGATTCATCATGTTTAAAATATTCATTTATTTCAAAAGCAGCGTCCAAAAAAAAAAAAAAAAAAAGAAAGAAAGAAACAAGAAATTGCATCCCTTCGAGGTATAATACGCTTTTCTAACCAATCAAGTTCTTTTCAGCATTGTTATATCGGTGGATTTGAAGTACTTGTTACCAGTTTCAGATGCTGATGAAGTTTCCACGATAGCGAGGGTACATAGCTTTGCACTGTTAAAATAGTTCATGAAAACATAGTACAGAGCATTTCAAACAAAGAAATAAATTTTTAAAATACGAGTTACAAATTTATAAAAAGTTATTTTGCATTTATCGGAAAAGAAAATCTACGTTCGTTATCAAAATAAATTCATTTAAGTTCGGTCATTATGTTCATTTTATTTCAAGAAACATAGAGAAACACTTATTATTTTCAACCCAATGATGGATACAAAATATTTTGATCTGAATTATCAAAGAAAATAGCTGAATTTTTAAACTAAACTATCTAGTTGCTACATTCTCTTCGTCTCATGAAAAAGATCTCATTAACATACACTTCAGATAATTTTCAGGAATAAATTATATTATTTTATGGGTGTCAATATCTTTCATCACTGCCGTCTCTACGTTGTCTTGGTTATTTGCGTAAAAAACGAAGCTTGAAATTAAAAACACGAGTAGACAATACGTTGGCCTACATTCTTCTATACTGCATAATCTAATACGGAAATCGGAAGTGCAGACAGTATTAGATGAAAATCTATTCTCTAAATTTATTCTACTATTAATTTCTGTTTAAAAATTCTAGCTGGGGAATTTTATCTAAATTTAGTATTTTATTGTTTATGCTTCTGATGAAAAAATAATAAAAAAGTAATATTTACGAGGCATTGTTTTAACAAAAAAAATGCTAACGATATCTTTAAGTTTATTAATTTATTCTTAAAAGTTAAGATGTAATTATTGTACTTTAATTCAAATAAGATTAAATTCATGAAGATGTTGTTAAAGGGGATGTACAACCATGTTTCATGTTCAAGTAGTTTATGTTTTACTACAAAAACTATTTAGCATTTCAAATTATACGCCCGTGTCTAATTGCAGTTGTCAATATCTAATTGCACAGTATCTATCTAAGAGCAGGAAATCACTCATAGACAAATTTCCGAGGGAACATGGCTTCTGCTCACGTTATATATGGAAAACCACGAAAACGGTATTACAGCCAGCCCATTCTCAAGAATCTAAGCCTGAGCTGACGTCTTATCCATTTGACAAACAGACAGCCACAATAGCCATAGAATTGTCTGAAATATTAAGTTAGATAGTTCCATATTTCAGCTATGTTCAAACAAATCATGCAATTTTATACTACACAGCGTTCCATAAATTCTCACATACAGCTTTTAAATGGCGGTAGCTAGATACATGGATGTGAGATTTTGATTCATGAAAAAGAATTGGCCATTTCTAGCCTGTCTCTCGTTGGGCTTGACTGTATCATTCCCAGCGACCAATTCGGTAAAGCCTACAAGCAGTCAGATAGATAGTCACTGGTAGTTCAATCCTGCTTTTAACTGCAGCGAATGGCTTGGATTCATGGGAATTTTCGTAGCTTTCCCATGTGTAACATGGATGCGAGACAATTTTCTTTTAAAGTTCCAATACAAGGATATCCCTCTCCATAGGCAGATAATCGTCGAGTTGTTTTACCAAATCAACTAACCAAAGAACGAACCCAGCTATAAAATTTAGGCATTAGCACCCCTCTCATAGGAGCTGTAATAGCTATAGAAGAACTGTAAATTAGAACATTGTACAGCATCTGAGTTAATGAAAAATAAAGATCCTTTTACAGAAACAGATGATGCAAAATGAAAGATACAATCATAAAATTTCAATGCACTTTTGTCAATCACGTATGAAAATTTAAAGATTATGGTGAGAGAGGTTTTCTGTTGCCTACAAAGAGACGGAAATATGCAGACATTCATCGATCACTCGACATCCGTATAATGAGTATCTTCAAGGGATACTGATAGGTTATTCAAGAAAATGGTATTGCGAGACAGTTAGGCTTCATGGTCTGTTTCGATAAATGCTAAAGAAAGATAAATGCTAAAGTGATGATATGCCTACTGCTCCAGAAAGAAGAACATGATCAATAATCGTGCTATTCAAATAGAAAGGAGGATGCGCTGGAAAAGCAGAAAAGATAAGTCAACTTGTGTCAATTTAATGCTTTGCATATTTCTTAATAAGTCAACTGAATGCTTTGAGTATTTCTTAATAAGTCAACTGAATGCTTTGAGTATTTCTTAATAAGTCAGCTGAATGCTTTGAGTATTTCTTAATAAGTCAACTGAATGATTTGCATATTTCGTAATTAATCCACACGTTTAAGTTAGTTTAACAAGCGGTTTATCAAATCTAGTATATGGCAAGTTCTGCAGAAAAAGTATAAGGTACATCTCCCACGTTCTTAGCGTGCCTTGCCTTCGTGGTGTAATGGTCAGCACACTGAGCCGGTATTTCAGAGGTCCGTGGTTTCCATCCCCGGCGAAGGCCATGCATATTTTTCATGGTTCCTGCTTCAAAAAAAAAGCTAATGTCTCTACAAAAGTAAATTACAATCCTACTTAGCCTTCGACGTAGAGTATGACGTAGGTTTATAATCATTGTTACTTTATTAATGATCTTTCGTTATGTTTAATTTAAATTGTAATAGAGTATTTTGTCAAAGATTCTTTTGCACTAACGACGCAAAGCTTACACTAAGAGAAGTGCTCGGCAAATACAACACATATTATTTAGCAATTAAAGATCCAGTACTTATAACCTGCGAGACCTGAGTATTACTAAAAATTAATGCTTAGCATTTCGAACCACAGATTTGCAGGGCCTGTGCTGCCCGAAAATATGCCAGTTGGATGAAAGATACTGAGGAGGTTTCAAAAATACAATAATCAGTTGATTAGCTAATGTTGTTTTGCAAGATAGAATGTGGATTCAGCATTCACGGTTTGTAGTTCCAACATTATTTCCTCATAATCATTGTTGTATCAGTATGACGACGTTCCAGTTTATCATCCAAGAACGGCGCAAGATTACCCATCCAAAATTCTCGAGCTAAGGATAAAAAGCCATGGCATATTCCTAGAAATGTCGTTATTCCATATCCAACGTATCATCAAAAGTTTTTCTACTTTGCAGTTAGGTTTGATGATATTTGAATATGGCAAAATACAGAAAAGTTATCTGCCTAAGGAGAAAGATACCATCTTGGAGGACGTTCTAAGATAAAGTGGCTCATATTTATATTACCCATGGGGAAAACCACGAAACCCAACTACTCAGCCAGCCTTTCACTTTGTTTTGAATTCTGGTCAAACATTCAGTAGTTAACGGTCTTAGCCACTCGGCAACTAGTGGAACTTCTCCCTTGAGGAAGAAAGATACGTAGTGGAATCGATAAATCTCAAGGTCTCATGAAGTTGAATGTCATGCTGTAAATGCATGACATCCAAAATGCTGGGAAATGTTCAAGAACAAGTTTCTTCCTCCTGTGGAGAGTATTTGAGTTTCATTTCCTTTGTAAGATTCTACTTTACATGAAAAATTATAGTCTGAATACGCAACAACAAAGTGCAACACTGCAGATGATCGTTGGACAAACAGTCGAACGAAAGTGTCTGTTCTGGGCCTTTAATAAGAATGTATCGCATCAGTTTCAGTAACAAATAACAAATGCAAATACTAAAAGTGTGCAGAAACATGTTAGAGGAGCTTTGTGCACTGCACCTACCTTTCGGGTAACACTGGTTTGTGTTCATTCTGATAGAGATACTGAATGTAGTAGGATAGTGCTGAGCACAAAGTTTAGAGTTATCAGATTGTGGCTAGAAGAACACTTTGTGTTTTGAATTTTGCCGCGTTCACCTACAGATTTCAGCACTAAAAAGCAGAGATGGGATAGCACGCAACGCACTGCGTAATTTAAAAATCCTATTAGTGCATACATAAAATTAATGAAACATTCTGGAGGAAGTATGACGTTTATCCGGTGCACAATATTACGGCATAATTATGGAATTCACTTTACTGCAGTTTTTCAGTTACGTGGAGGTCTTATTAAATTTCGGCTTGTGTATAATTTTTCCCACTTCGGCGCATATTAATATTGATAGCGTATATAGGTAAACACAATGTGGGCTATTTCATTGCATTAATTCAGATTAACTTGAGCATTGTCTTGATTTATTTCGCCGATTCCTTTCATAAAATATTACAATCGACTTTCGTTAGTTCGATGCTCTCATGCCGGTATAACGAATGCTGAGTTCCACGTAACTTCCTTAACCCTAATATAATAAATTTTCTTTTAATATCATAACACATAAATCCCCGAAACTCGTAGATAACGATCTTCTTGAATGCAAGAATAAGAAAAACGTAAGCATTTTTTCTAAGAATATTTAAAGTCGCAAGAAAATTTAAGTGTAACGGCACCTTACTATCCTTCAGAAGAGAGGAAAAAAGTACACATACTCAGAGAAGAGAAAATCTTCCTTTCGTTTAGTGTTAATATCTTGAGGCATTGTGTAAAATAATATAACAGGAAGAAATCTGCTGAAAAAGAATTCACCTAACGTGTGTAAAAAGTAACTGTTTCTTTCACTCATATTCTTAGAAGTTAAATGAAATTAATACAAAATTTCAAAGTATGTGTTCTGTTGCTTATCAAAAGTGCGTAATTCTTTGATATTTATTATAAATAATTAAAATCGAAGTATATAAACTGAAACATCTAAACTTCTCGTTTACAATGATATCAAATTTTTCCCCGTTACAAAACTTGTGTACGTTTAGAGATGTATTTATAAATTTCGGTACACATTTCAAGTATTACACAAAATGTATTCTTCATACAAGTACTTAAAATTTCAGTACGTAATATTTTTATACATCTGTATACGAAACTACTATTAGATATTTGTTCATGTAACTCTTTCTGCAAAATCTTCTTACGTGCATAAATATTCGTAATACATTCATACAATTTTATGTGTGTACATAGTACGCATATACAGAAAATATTCTGTACATATATACATACGTATATATACGTAATATTATGTGTATTTTAATATTAAGCTGTGCCACTATTTAATAACTGCAGAATAAAGGCCATATCCCAAGTAATGAAACAAAGTATTTATTTCATTACGATACAGACACTTAACAGTTGGAAAAATTCCCCTCTGAAATGTTAGAATATAGAAAACCTTTTACTTAGGACGAAACTCGATTTTTGAAAGCTAAATTACAGTTTTCCTTTAAACTTCCATCATTTTAGCAGATTTGTTACCTTCTATGCAAGCCTATTTATTTTCTGGTAAACTATTTTATTGATTTTAACCTTCGTGATATGAGTTTAAAATTTACATGAAACTCTGAAAAGTAACTGTCACGCTACTGAAAGAAATGATTGTTTTTAAACTATCATTTTGAGGAAGGCTATGTTCTTGTTTTACCTTTTATACTTTAATGTTATACCTTTCATTTCTTCAAATTCTTCATTTGTTAATATTTGTCACAAGCACTGTATAAGGTACCAAAACATTTACCCTATGGTAACTTATACATTGCGGTCTATGAGAACGTTCATCTATTGTAGGATAAGAAAAGAGAAACAAATTCAGATTCTAACTAATTTAAAATTCTGCTTGTTGCGTGAACCTTATTTGTTTTTTTTTTTATTTTAGTCTCTTTGTCTGTAGCGAAATCTATACAATAATTTTAATAGTCAAAATATAATTCACAAATCTCAATTGTAATACGATACAGTGTGATTTCTGTGGCTGTATGTGTTGCACAGCAAAGGTTTTCAGTATTTCGAATGCAATCTGGTAAAAATTCGTTGAAAACGCTCAGCAGATTTTAAGTACTTATTTCAGTTGCACATCAGCAATTTATTATTAAAAGCTCAATATCAAATACGAAAAAAGAACGATAAGGAGTAAAAATTTCTCAAATTATTTACAGAAAAGAACCTGAAAAATGAAGCAGATCCCTGCCACGGTCCGAGCAATGGTATAAATCAACAGACTAGAATATTTGTAAGTACTGGCTATAACAAAAAATACGGTTTGTGGTCGTGTTTTTTTTATATTAGGCTCATAGTTTCTAATTTACTTTCTTGGAAACGTAACACAAATCTATATGATATTTGGGCCAACATATGTGAAACTTTACTTGCGAAAATTCAATATGGTTCTTTTAAAAATGTGCGACTCTAATATTTTTGCAATCAAGTAAATTTTTCCGTCTAACTAGCCTAGTCGAATGTAGTATATAGGCAAAAGTCCTTACCTCGCCTTTATTTTGCGACCATGTGTCTTAGATCAATACATACCAGTATTCATACCAGTATACGTTTCAAATAATACAAGTACTCATATTTTCGCATTTATAAATACGAAACTCTGTTTCATAAAAATTACGAAATCTAACTTTCTACACGTTCTAACGATCTGTATACTTTAAGAAACATTTAACGCCTTATAAAATATAAATTAAAAATTTATGACTTCAAAACGACAACAATTGCCGGAAGTATTTCTTTTAAAATTTAGCAGTCATATTCAGGGGCTTTACACAAAGTGGAGAATTAAGTTTCGCGTTTTTACTTAAAGTAAAACCCAAAATAATTAAAATATTCAGTTATTCAACTTATCGTAGTGAATATTTTTAAAATGCTACTAATTCTGTATCAATGAACTGTTTAATGCTTATTATTTTTATGGTTGCAATACCACAGAATGAATTCAGAAGTGAAATATTAGCAAATTCATATTTTGAGTTGACATTTAAATGAAATCAATTAACTGTGATATGTATTGTGTAGACATTAGGTTATTTTGAAGCAGGAGATGTGGAAAATGTGCGATACCCTCACCGAGACTCGAACCTGGACATCTCGAATATGCGCCGAGTGTTTTGCTGTTATATGACGAAGGCAGGCTTCAAGGAGGGAGAAAATACCTTATATACTCCCCCTTTTAAAGAGCGACTAGGGATAAATAGATACAATCGCCAAATCCTGGTAGTGAAGAATCATCCTGCATCATGTTTTGTAGTTCTGGCGCCACTTTAGAGTCATTAGTTCATTTTGGAGCAGAAGACATAAAAAATGAGCAAAGTCCTCGCCAGACTCGAAACAGGACCTCTTGAATAAGCGCCGATGTGCTAACGTTACACCACGAAAGCATGCTTCGAGGAGGGAAAAAATACCTTACAGTATATATACAAGAATCGCAGGCAAATCAGTTAACATTTTATTTGTAACATACAATTAACATCTCCACCAACTAGCAGCTAAGCAGTAAAGCCGCAAAACGCTAGAAATTTGACGAGGGTTCAAACCTTGGTGAACGCACTAGCTGCATGGGAAGTTATTATGTGACGTAAATGCCAGCGTTTTCTAAAAATGCCCTCCCCAAAGGCGTCCATATCATTAGGCAAATAGGCTTCATGTACCGTGTAGTAAGCTAAATAATCTTTTCGAATCCAAACCTGTGTGTAAGTATTCCTTTAAAATTAAAATTCCCAGATGCTGGGGTTGACAAAATTGAACTAACAGCGTTCAGTGACTTTACGGATTGGCCGCTGGTAGGCCAAAGCACCTTCAAACTTTGTCCTCAAAAGGAACAGGTTTTTACATATATAGCATAAGTTTTACGAGCAGGCTGGCTATCACTTTTTTCCGTTTTCAGAATAAAAATGCATAATATGATGAAAATAAGCTTTCGGTTTTTTTTTATTCTTAGTACTGCACTGAAGCAAAAATTACTCCGCAACATATGCTAGAATTATGCAACGTAAGCAAGATTCGCTTCAAGCAAGATCCTTCCGTGTGGCAATGACAAAATAATTTGAAAAACCGCAGAACTTTTGGCATGAACTAACATTTTCTCTTTCTCTCTCTCCTTACAGCGACGAATTCGTGCTGGAATTGGAAGCACGTTCAGCCACCAATAAGAGAGTTCGGAGTTGGAATCCCTGCAACAACATTGTTCATTGTTTCATCTTTCCTGTTCCCAAAAATTAGAGATGATCCCTACAAATGCCGTCTAATCTAAGAGTTTATTTGACGATTATGGGGGAGAATGTAAGATGCTTTCTTCTTAGTTTTGGGGTGTGATTACAAAGCACGTTTCATTAGCAATGTAGAGGTCCGGAGTTCGAATCACGGCAAGGGCACTGCAAAATTTTTGAGCTCCCTGCTCCGAAATAAAATGCCTAATATCTGTCTAGGTTTAATACAATTTTCTTACACTCTTATCCTCAAAATTAATTAGAGTGTTCAAAGAATCAAAGTAATGGTCATTAGCGACCAGACATATAAACAAACAATTTTTTGAACATCTTTCAGTGTATCCACAGAGATAGCTGCATGTGTCGCTGTAATTTTTTCCCAATGGACCACCAGCGTAATTTTTTTCCTGCGTTACACGACGTTCTTCAAGAACACTCAAGGCCATTTTGAGGTACTTACATGTTAGCATACCAACTTTAATAGAATTCGCCAAATTTTCGGAGTGTGCCAAACTGCAGAAGCCATGCACATATTCTTCAGACAACCATCTTCATAAGAACCCATCAGTCAAGCAACGTCACCATTTTTGTATGCGTTCTTTTTTTGTTGAGTTCCACACTTCTTTGGTTTTTATATGCAACTCTTGATTTTTTTCCCTTAAACGTATTTTTAAACTATGTGCTTGTGGAATTTGCCAGTAATGGAAGAAACTGCGGGAAAGGTTTAGCAGGAATACAAAAAACTTCCCGCAAAATTTCTAAAGGGACGCCAGGGAGATGGTTGGGTAGACAGCCGGCGTTGCCGAACTTTGCAAGCTGTCGAGTCTGTAGTTTTCTAATTTTTTTTCCGAAAACAGATCGCTGTGTAACTGGGGAGATGAATACCGCAAAAAACTACATAAAGAACTAGTGAAGAATGCAAGGGTTTTATTTTTTGTTGGTGTCATGTAATCGTTATTCGATACTTAAAATTTGCACTTTAAATTGCTAAAGAAAGTTTTCTTTTCATATGTTCATAATATTTGCTAATTTACGGTTAACGTTAAGAGTTTGGCAGTCTTTTAAAAAACGTCACGAAAACCATCAACTTGCAAGCCTGTAAGTAACTTTTAAATTTAAATCAGTAAAAAATCACTAAATTGCACTCGTTAATACGTAAGTATTCATTTCGATTCGCTGTCACAGTCATACGCCACATATTGTAGTCCTGAGATTACCGTCAGGTGTTGAACAATGCTTGCGTACTGCATATTGTAAGGATAATTAAATGCAACTTCGAAACCAATACTTATATGCAATAACATCTATTATATATAACAATAACAACATCCATATATCGGTTATACAACAACATCTATTAAAGTATACCTACATTTTTTCTGAATTCCCTGTATTTATACAATAAAGCAGCAGCATTATTGGTACCCTCTGATTTTCGTTTAACAGAGTTGCGTATCAGAAATCAAGAAACTTATGATGTGAAAGTATCATCGTTTGATCTCAAATAAAAACCTTTGCTTATGCATCATACGTGCAACAGAAGAGGTCTATATATTATGCGAAATGAAGAGGAAAAAATGTACAAAACTGGTTCCTTCATACAATGAGAAAGAAGAATGGGTAAAAAATTCAATTCAACTTATTATCAAGTCAAATCAACTTATTATCAAGAGAACGTCCTACGTCCGACATTTAAAGAAGAATTTCTATTTCTTTATCCCAATGACTTCTAAATAGTGAAATTTCGAGATAAAACAACAGATCATACTTCGAAATGTACCGTTGCATTTCTCGAAAAATTGAAGACTGATATAGGTATTGCATATAAACCTCTTCAAGGCATTCTGCGAAGCTTCGTGATGTTTTTCGTATGGACTACTGTGTCTTTGGTAGCTTGGAAAACTCTTTCTAATTGCAAAGTACCATCCTTGACGGAAAATATTGGAATTGAAATGTAAATTAGAAACTATAGAAATTTTACTTAAAGCCGTTCTGTCATGGAAATCCTGAAGCAGAAAAATGAGCTATATTATCGAACAATTAAAAATTGTATTTCAAACATTAATTCAACGGCACCGAAACAGTTTTAAATTAAAAAAATACTCTCTCTACGTATTCAAAAAGCCAGGTTGCCTTGTTTTTTAACTTTAGAATTTAACAGCCTTGATTTATTTTCCCGTACGAATTGCGTATACCTTTTTGTTTTAGCTTTAAAATGTAATAGTTTGATTTACTTTCCAGTAAGAAATACTATTCTAGAAGGCAAGGTGCTTCTTTGTAAATTTTGAAATGTAACATAGTGACTTATTTTTTAGATGAAACATAAAGTTTAAAAACTAAGTTACCTTGTCTTCTTAGCTATGAAAATAAAATCGTGATTGTAAGTACTGGAATGCCTAAATTTCTCTTATGATTTCAAAAAACATTTTACCTTTCACAGCCTTAGTACTTCTCAAAAGTATTATAGTATATTTCAGTTTACGACCGTTTTATATAGCAAATAAAAGAACAAAAACACTGAATTTTAATCGCTTAAAAATTCCTTAGATTTAACAAGGAAGAGAAAATTAAAGCATTTTCACACAACTTTGGCATCATGAATTATCAATCTAATTAGTGATTAAAATTAGGATAGTTTTAAAATGACGATTAGTCTTTCACGTTTGTCGGGCGACGTGTTCAAGTCGAAAAAAAAATTATAAAAGTAAAAAGCCACGTATGCAGCAGAAGAAAAAGGACAAACTGACCGCATCTTAAACACGTGCGTACTTCTTATAATTCAGAATAGTGAGAAAATAAAAGTGAAAAAAAAAGTTAGTGGAAAGAAGAAAAATCTTCAGAACACTTCAGGAGAAAAATCTGATTCCTCGAAGAGCGATGAGTATTCAGCGGCAGCCAAATTTGAAATCACATTATGCTTCGTTAACTTTATTGTCAGAATCTTGAAACTGAAAAGTTTATTCATGATGTGATATTTTAAATATACTTAAATATAAAAATATAAGTCAGTAAGAAATATAAGTCAAGAAGAGAATGGGATATTATAAGAACGTAGATCTCTTAGAAATGAAAATAATTTAAACTTTTATATTAAAGATACAGTTTGTAAGAAAGGAATAAAATGTGCGAGAACTTTTATGGATGATTAAACGCAGATAAATAGCAAAATTAGAAGAAAAACAATAACAAATAAAAGAAAAGCAACAATTAATAACGAGATAAGTAAAATGTTGAAAAATAAGAATAATAACAAAGAATCACAAAATAACAAAAACAACAACGAATAACAATGAAACAAATTTGAAATAAAAAAAAACATTCACATTGTTATTACATGATGTAATTAAATAATCATATAAGCGGGAAATCAAATAAGAATCAAATAAGCGGGAAAATTTGTATATAATTCTCTAATTAGCAATTTTGAAAATAAATTTACAATGTACGTCCAGAAAGTAAGTTCCGTTTGGTAATAAAAGTAAATTGTGTACAGCTACAGAAAAGTTATTTATTGCACAAAATTCAACAACTCTTAAACTACTTTTCCACATAACTGCCGAAATATTGCAGGCATTTGTCATAGCGTGGCACAAGTTTTTGTATACCTTCTTCATAGAAATTTGCCGCCTGTGTCTTCAACCAGTTGGAAACAGTTTCTTTCAGCTCGTCGTCATTGTTAAAGTGTTGACCGCCAAGGAAAGACTTAAGATGTAAGAACAGATGAAAGTCGCTAGGAGCGAGGTCAGGGCTGTACGGAGGATGGTCAAACACGTCCCAGCCAAATCCCTGTAGGAGGTTTTTCGTCACATTTGCAGTGTGTGGTCGTGCGTTGTCGTGAAGAAAAACAACACCTTTTGACAGCAATCCTCGGCGCTTATTCTGAATTGCACGGCGCAATTTCCGAAGTGTCTCGCAATAAGCATCTGCTCTGATTGTTTGACCACGCGGTAAGAAATTAATGAGTAAGATGCCTTTCCAGTCCCAGAACACTGTGCACATCATTTTTCGAGGTGTCAAGATTTGCTTCGGCTTAACCTTTGCTGGGGATGAAGTGTGCCTCCATTCCATTGATTGCCGCTTACTTTCAGGGGTGTCGTAAGAAACCCAAGTTTCATCTCCTGTGACTATCTGTGTCAGAAATTCTTCACCGCTTTCAGCATAACGGGTCAAAAACTGAAGTGCACTACCCATCCGTTTTGTTTTGTGTTGCTCAGTAAGAATCTTTGGTACCCAACGTGAGCAAAGTTTACGAAATTTCAGTTTTTCGGTAACAATTTCATGCATTAGTGATCGTGAAATTTGGGGAAATTCCATAGCGAGAGCACTAATTGTAAACCTTCGGTTTTCATGGATCTTGTCATCAATCGCGTGAACCAGTTCTTCTGTAACCAAAGATGGACGCCCACTTCGTTCTTCATCGTGCGCATCACTACGTCCGTCATTGAACTTTCGGACCCATCTTCTCACCATTGAATCACTCATCGCTTTTGGTCCGTAAACATCGCAAATTTGCCGATAAATTTCACTAGGTTTCACTTTCCTCGCATTCAGAAAACGAATCACAGATCTGATTTCACAAGCGGCGGGATTTTCAATCAACACCGACATTGTAAACAAGCACAACAAAGCGTACGTGACTGACAGCGATCTCCAAATGGCGCGCGTTTCTTCTCCTTGATACAGAGCGTCTACTGCGCATGTGCGGAACTGCGATCGCAGAGCTGCAGCGGAGATAAATTGAAACGGAACTTACTTTCTGGACGTGCCTCGTATATCATTTAACTTATAGTCCAAAATATCAAATTTTAAAAGCTTATAAAACTTTTATGAGATAAAAAGCTAATGACACAGATTTGTTTACCATGAACCCAATTATTCATTGGATCACTGAACACTGGTAATTTTATCCAGTTTCAAATCCTGGCAGATGTGTGTTTTCATGTTTTTCCTCATCTGTAATGTGAATACAAGCCAATTTTCCTCAGAAAACCTAAG
>KK119714.1:41850-101835 GCA_000611955.2 Stegodyphus mimosarum
ACAGCAGTAATGAATTAAAAAAAGTACCAGGAGAAGGGTGCCATAGCAGTAATTGAATAAAAAAATACCTGAAAAATGGATAATAGAAAATTTTATGACTGAACTCTCAAATAACTTCCTATAATTTACAGTTAACGGTAAACATAATTATAATTAAGGGTTTAAGGTATTCTCAATCTATATTGTAATATAGCCCATTTAACGCATTTCTAATTTATGGTTCAACATTCCCCATTCTTGCTTTAACATACTGCCAATTCTTGGTTAAACCTATTAACAAATAATGGTTCAACCTATTAACAAATAATGGTTCAACTTATTACCAAATAATGGTTCAACCTATTACCAAATAATGGTTCAACCTATTACCAAATAAAGGTTCAGCCAAAGCACCAAATAATGGTTCAGTGTTTTACCATCTTTTGGTTGCAACTTTTCCAGCACCATAGTTTGGTGAAACTTTGAACCAAATTTTTAACAGTGTATGCCAGTTAAGACATAGTCTTCTTTGCTAGCATGGACTGCACCTAGACCTACTTAAAAGTATATTTAGTGACTTCTCACTAAGACTAGAAAACGAATAAAACAAGGGAAGGAGGCAAAAGATCCTTTTATTGAAATTAATGTTTTACAGACTGATTTTATTATTTACGGTTATACGTACTTACAATTTCACCATCGACGTATGGTGAGGAACTTAAAGATAATGGGAACAAACTAAATATAATGGTGAGCTAATCATTTAGGACTACATAAATTAATTTAACTTAGCAGGCTGACTCAGAAACCTACAGCGGTATGATATTAAGCTTCGGCGGTAAGAATGCGAAGCTGAGATTCAGAATTCAGACAGCTGGTAGAAATAACGACGTGCGCACACTAGCGAAACACGCTCTGACTAAACTTTTCGCTACTTCAGTTGAATACGCTCTCTTTAACCTTAACTCATTTTCATCCCGGCGAGAGAAACAAGAAGTGAAAGAAAATGCTAACAACTTAAAGTAACTATTGATAAAAATAATATAAAACTTGTACATTTTCTGAAAAGTTAAAAACGTAAGCATTCATTGGGAAAGCATACAGATATATTAGAGAGAAAGCTGAATGAAATAACAATTATTTTATCTTTTTTTGATCGGTCTAGTGGTTAGTGCTGCTACCTGCCGTATTTTTGCCACCCAAATGGTTAGTGACTCTGACTGCCGTAGTGAAGGGCTTGAGTTTAAATCTTAGAGAAGGCGTGGATTATAAGTGTCTAGTATCTGTGCAGCAAAAGAGCACTCAAAAATACACAGCGAACCGATATCTTCTTGACATTGATAAAAGAGGGGTGGGAGATCATGGGACCACATCATCGAATGTTCCCCCTCGGAATTTCAATTGGGCTTCTTCGGAAGTTTAGCAGTTAGAAAAGCCGGCCGCTACCTGATATGCGTTTGTAGATGTATCAATGCAGCCTTGTTTCAGAATCTGTTCCTGTCGGCCGTGCTTATAATGAAAAAGGATATTCGTAAATATAAAGTATCTTTGCGGAACAAAAACACTTAAAATACACGGTGAGCTGAAAGCCCTCTTCTGTGGCTTAATTGCAGGCGAAGAATGATGGACGACTCTCGGACAGTGCATTAGTAATGGCAAGTGTGTTGCCATGCATTACGTGCGCTTGGTTAATCTGCTATCAAAACATAGCAGTCAGGTCTTTTACCTGAAAGAAAAATATCATAATATTTATATTTCTACTTACACTGCGATTCATCATTGTTGTGGCAAAGTGGTAATTAACGTTTTGTTGTGCTGCTCTCTTTAAAGACAGCCAAACTTGTAGTGACCCTGAATGTCTCTACACACATAAAAGCACTGATCGGTAATTTGTGAAACACACCTAGTAAGATATTCTGAGGATGAACCATGTCTTGTTGCACATTGCATAATGCCTGTTAAAGCTGCTTATCTTACTGGGAAGTTCTGTAAAGAAATTATAAATCCTTCTTCTAATTTTCAAATTTCTATAAAAGTGAAGTACAGTGTAAACGAACAAAATAAGCGTTTATTGCTTTTAATTGTCGTGTTTATGTTGAAAAAAGTTTTCACTAGCTCAATAAAAGTTAATGTCTTGAGTTTGTCTCTGGGACAATCGGAATAATATGTATTTCCAAAATACAGCAAAATCCTAATAAAGCTTCAATTAGAAGTTTTATTAAATGTATGTGAAGCAGAAATAAACACGGAGAAGCAATTAATCGATTCCTAAGCAACCTAATTGCATTATAGCCAACGTCATAACAATACAGTCCTAAAAACACATCGAACACTAGTCCAAGTGGTGCTATGCTTACTTCTTGTGTTTAGCTTACTTTGTCTCTTCTGTTATTTTGACGCACGAGACGAATCTAGAAGAGCAGAGAAAATCAGCAATAGTGATGAACTGAAAGTTGCTGAAGCGGCATAAATGTAAAGGGTAAATAAAAAACAATCATCCTGCTAAATGATTATAGCAAACACTTAATAATAAGCATGATCAGTTGTACAAAAAATTAAGTTTCGGCAATCCAATCTAGTTATTGAACATTATAGTTACCCGATCTGAAATGCTTTCATCTTGTAACACACATCCAAGCTGTGCTCATTCTTAATCTACACATGTTGAAAAATATCCGATGGGAGCGATGAGACTTTATGGATAATGAAGACCTGCTATCATCCGTCAAATAGATAATAAAGATTAGGATAGGCTAGAGGCGTAACGTTGCAAAATAAATAATACCAATTAACTTTTTTCACTTCAAAGCAGTTTCCTGAGCTTTCCCAAAGCATATAAGTTTCATTCCTTTAACATGTACCAAGAATCATTTCTTTTCCGAGCACAATTTTTATATATTTATAGTTCAATTAGGTATTTTTCGAGCAGGAAAACATGGCAGTGAGTTTCTTGCTACAGTTGTTGGGATGTCCTTGTTGGGATTTGAACTACTGACGTCCAAATGGCAAACTGGACCTACTTCCAAGTACACCCCAAAGGCACGGACAGGGTAAGGAGAAACGTTCAGATATTTTGCCAGCGTTAAAAGGCAAATGTGAAACAGAACTCAATTACAAAATATACTGAAAAATTATTATCCGTCACACTTTAATAACGTGCCACTGCAGAGCGATAAAATATTTCTGGAGCAGCAAAAATGGAAAAAACAGCAAAGGTTTCCTCGTAATCTGATCTCTGGATCCGATTGCTAACTGAATTTTCTTCTAATTACACCACAATGGCAGGTCACACAAAAAAGGAAAAACTTTCTTATATATATATATACTATATGTATAGAGAGAGAGAGAGAAAGAGACTGATACATATAATGATAATATTTATACATCCAAAGAAATATTTTATTATATTATTTTATGCTTAGAAAGATAAATTAACGATAATTCCAGTGTGTAGTGATTATGTATATCTTTTATAATTAAAAGGTTGTAATAACTCTCTTTGTTTGGTAGATTGGTAGATCCATTCTGAAATCTCTCTATCGGTATTCGGATTATCTGGCAATCCTTAAGATCCGATTACACTTCAGTTTTGTTTACACTGGATAACCAAGACTCTGCTGTATTATAAAGTCTAGTTCAAAACTTATGGTGCAAATTTAAAACAGCGATAAAAGGCATCAAAGCAAATATTTTTTCCCATATATACTAGTGCTTAATCTCATATTAAGATAAAAGACCCTGGAGGGTCATACCGCGCATGATATTTTTCGCTTCTCAAAGATGGATGATAATGACTAAAAGCAAGGTCACGTAGCTGAGTCTCGCAATAAAATGATCCTGGAAGACAGAGTAAAGATGTAAATTCATTGCCTATTAATCAAAGTTACTTGGATGATATGAGAGATCTTTAGGATAATATAATCGAATGTAACAGATCAATCAACGAATCAAAACCATCGAATGTAACAGATCAATCATCGAATATAAAAGGCCTAAATTGCGAAGCAAAGCTAAGTTCTAGCCAGCATATAGAAATAGAATGTATAAAAGTACAAAAAACAAAAAAGTAAATGCAGAAATAAAAACGGTGCTAAACGCGAAAAACGGCAGATTTTATACGTGCGGGGGCCTGAAAGATCCTGCCCACATCTAAATGCTTAACTTATAGCCATGCTTTCTATGAGGAAATGTTTCAGTTTCTATTTGTATGGTTACTTTGATATGTACGATCCTCGTACAGTAAACGCTAATGCAAGGAATTACTCCGGCGACATTCTGTTTTGTTTCCATTTGTTTTTTCATCCTTTAACATTTGTTCTTTTAAACAGGCTTGAAACAGTCTGTAAGATCGCCAATTTGTATTCTTGGAAAAGACCAGACTCTAGCTGTCAAGACACGTTAACTTGCAATATATCAGTACTTAACCTTTTCAATATCTAATATGTGTTATAATATAAACTGTTACTATTAACGACAAATATCAGCAAAGTTTTATCCTTTTGATCAAATACTTCAAGTCCTATCTTCTTGGTATTTACCAAGAAATGAAAGAAAATTCCACACTTGAGCTCCTTGGTATATCCGCCTTCAATGTTTAAATAAAGTTTGGAAAGCTTTGGAAAAGAAAAGCATATCTCGAGGCATCTAGAAAAAGCAGAAATAGCGATTAAACACGAAGATCTAAAAGAAGATTCCGGGTATCCAAGATAGCTGTTGGTAACCTGGCAACGGAAGGTAATTTTCACACATCGGGGGACTTTTCTCTTTTCCATCTCGTCCGTAATGGACGGATTATGCTTGTAAATGAATTGGGTTACAGTTACAGTTACGCTGCTTCATTCTGTGCTCTTGCAATTATTCCGCACGAGAGAATGAGGACCGAGAAGGAAGCTTCGCTAATTCGGAGCTGTTTAGTTTTAGGATATATCTCCACAATGAAGATTTGGATTAAAATTTGGAAAGAAGACTTTGGGCATAAAGACATTCTTCTGAACGCTCCGTTGTTACGATGTTTTCAGGTTTCCATTAAACGTTGGTTTACGAAGTAGGTTTACGAGGTTAGAATTAAATGAAATTTCTGCAAATCATTACTAATTCACATTAACTGAAAATTTATTGCTTAATCTTTGATTAACAGACAAATTGCTTAGAATACTCATTAGAAGTTAGTGATTTTACTCTGACATTTATTTTCACTTAAGATGATCTTTTAAAGTGTATCTCGCTATGGAAATTAAATGCATTTCATGTAAAACTCTATAAAGATGGCCGAATTCATCGAAATTGTAATCGCGTTTTTAGTAGTATCTTTATTAAAAAGAGTAGAAGTTAAGTAAAAAATATGTTTTCTTTAATTCATAGCAGAGACCGCATTTCATTAAATTTAAAATTAAATTTTAAATGCAGGTTTGGGAAAAACACCGGCGTTAAATTATTTTTGAAAACAGTAAAAGAAACAAAATGACATTTCTTTTCGGATATGAATGAAAATCGTGACAAGAAATTTTCTATTGCACTATTCATTCTCTGTACTGTGTGTTCTAAAATGCAAATGAGCGCTACTATAATATACTAACTCACAGTGTAATTTTAAATTACGTATATACATTTCATTTCTTCTTATGACATAACTATAATATTCATTCAAGATTAAATTTATCATATGTAATGATTATAAAAATGCATGCATCGTTTATTCAGGCCAGACGAGTATTCCTTACAATACAAGAGAAAAATTATTACTTAAGTTGTTAGTTAATATTGTAATGTAGGCAGCACCGAAACAAATTAATTGTAGACGTTCTTAATATTCAGTATGCTTTTTCCGTTGTTAATACGAAAATCATTCAACATTCTCTTTTTTCCTTCTTCCCGTCAGGTACAACATACTAAGCCTAATTAAACATCCCTGAAGAATAATCTCTCCTGTGCAAAATTAAAATTTTGATGTTACAGAAATACGGTTAATACATATTTAATGTATCTCTCATGAGAGTTTCATAATCGTTATTCTCTCTTACTTAAAGTTAACTGTAATTCATTCAGAAACTTCCATCGGATTTCTTTGCAATCTCTTCTTTCGTTTGCATAATTCTCTCAAAGCTTGAACTATTTAGTTTGCATTCAGATTTATGCACAATTGCTGTTTTATTTATTCAGTCCTTTACTTGTGTGTGTTTTGCCATTAATGAATGCGGAATAGCTTACTGAAAGGAAAATAAATTGGTTGTTCATAACATACTACCTTTCCTTAGCAACACGTGTAAATGTTTTAGACAAATATGATCTTGCGATTTACGACCTACACGCAACTACATTGGTTATCATAAATTAAGGAAAAACCACAAAAATCACAATTACTGAAAAAGTTACATGTAGAATTTTATGAAACTTGTCCACAATATACAACACATAGTAAGGTATCAAATAACATAAAAAGAAATTACCAGACAATAATGGTAGTATAGAAATTAGCGCATGTATTAAATGAAACAAATCGAAGGTGTCAGTTTGCTATAGGAAGGTACCTTCATTATGGAATATGATCGCTTCTGGAAGCAATACAGCACATACAGCGATGTGTGATGCTTTCAATTATGCGGTCGATCAGTTCCATAGGAAGCGAAAGCCATTGCTTTTGCAAAGCAGTTGTAAGCGCGGCAAGGATTCTGAGGGGGCGGATTGAGAGCATGAGAGCAGCTAGACGTCTGTCTAAAGCATCTCAAACGTGCTCGACAGGATTCAAATCCGGGGATCGAGCTGGCCATTCCATGCGCATAATGGTTTCCTGTTAAAGATAATCATATACGATGCGAGTCCTGTGCAGTCTTGCGTTGTCGCCCTGTAACAGGAAAGCATCACCTATTGACCCGGCATATGGACGCACATAAACATCAAGGATGACATCTCTATAAACCTGAGCATTCACGGTTACCCTTGGAAAGACATGGAGGTCTGTGTGTTCACCCAAAGAAATGGCACGTTAAACACAGACACTGCCTCTTCCGTAGGCATCTCTTTCACGGATGTTTGACGGGTGGTAACGGGTTCCAGGTTTTCTCCATATCAAATAACGCCTACTATCACTTTCTAGACTAAAGCTGGACTCATCTGTAAAGAGAACAGTCCTCCATTGATCAGGCGTCCAGTGGACATGTTGTCGTGCCTACTCTAAGCTGTCCCTCCTATGGCGTGAAGTGAGCAGCATGCAAATGGCTGGTCGCCTCGCATACAGACCACCTTCGTGAAGTCTTTTACGCACACTTGAGGTTGACACCAACATTATGGTAGCTGCAGCAAGCGAAGATCTAAGAAGAGTCGGAGTAGTGGTTCTATCCCTGCGTTCACACAATGTCAAATATCGGTCACTCTTGCTCGTCGTAGCAGTTGGGCCGTCCTTAGTGAACCTCCTAGATGCCGAATATGTGGTTTGAAATTGCCTCCAAAGTCTATGAACCGCAGAAGGACTGACATTTAGCCATCCGGCCACTTCTGTTTGACTTTGTCTTGCCTCTAGTCTTCCAATGGCTCTCCATCGTAGTTCTGCAGGTAAATGATGCCTGGAGGTCATTGTTACGAATTGGCTATCTCAGATTTCTGATGTCACAATCACAGTGAAGTATGTGGGCTTGCTCTCAAACATGGACTTTTATGCTCCTCGCATATGACGTATTCCGAATGCAGCGCCACTAAATTGCATATTGCAGTTTTACTCAGCTACTCCTACTTGGCAACATATTTAAATTTTACACAGTTTGGCTTATTTTTGAGGGAGTTATCGCTATTTTTGGGATTTTTCCTTAATTTATGATAACCTATGAACTTTTAACACGTCCCATCAAATAAATGTACGCATGCAGAAGTCGTAGTCAGAATAACTCGTAATTTGCGATAAAATCCATTTACAAAAATCCTCCCACCTGTAAAGGTATTTTAAATACCACAAGTATTACTATGCTCAATATTATAAAAATTATGAAATCTAACTTTTTACTAGTTCTTTGATCCCTTACACATGTGTCACCGTTTATTTTTATTCTAAAACATTAACGAAAATTTTGATTTTCATATGAAACAAAGCGATCAAAATATTTAAAGTTTAGAGCGATAATTTCAGAATGTTGAGTTTTTGTGTCATTCATACTCACTTCATGGGCTCGGTTAAAAGATGGAAAAGAATAACGTAAGGCTGACATTTTTCCGCTCTAATTTTTCCTTAATGATGCTCTTCTACAATTTACTGTTGTATAATATTTCTTAATTTCTAAATAAATTTCTTACATATGGTATGCCGAAAGAATTTTCGAGCAAAACATTTATTACAGAAAGGTTACCATATTCTTAAATTACATTTTTAATATTCTCATGCAGTCTTATTTCTGGAAAATTACAACCGAATAGTCATTCAAAAATATTCATTTAAAAAAATTTGAAAGCTTTCAGATTTTACAAAACGCCCAAAGGGGAGTTTTTTTAACGTTTTGTGTGTTACTTTTATTTATTAAATATCATGTTCTTCGGACCTAAACCATACAATTCAGTTCAAGAGCAATATCGCAAAATAATTTTAAACTGAGCATAGCTGTAGAATTTCCTATACACCGTCTCACACGCTGGAGATGAAAATGTTTTTTTCTGTACAACGTTGCTATTGATCGCTTTAAAATCCTCGAGTTTGTTAATCAAACATTCGTTAAAATGTTACAAAATAGGAAATCGATAATAAAGCAAATTCCAAATTTCAAATTTGGGCTCCCACATGCCTATATTCGCAGTAGGACTACGTCATTCAAAATTTGATGGCTCTAGGTACCGTTGTTTTACCACAATGCGGGAAACATATACACATTTATGCAGATTATTCATCATTTAATTTTTTCAAATATAATTCAGGGAGATAATAATTGGTGGCAACAATTTCAAAAGTGAAACGGACATTCAGAGTGATTCGACGCAAAATCGCAAAACGAAAACAATAGACCTTCAGGGGCAAAATCCTTTTCCACTAAGAAGAATTTTTTTATTTATAAAGTGAACAAGTAATGTTACGAGTTGGCTACATGCCAATATTGAAATTACTCTTCTGTTTTCTTGAACATTAATATTATAAGAATACATGAATGAGATCGACACTGTGAAAAATGTTCTATTGATATGTTCTTCCTAACAGATAGTATAGCAATATTCGTAGCTTAAACTGCACCAGAAGCACTATTCTAAACTGATATTTCGGCCACCAGCGGAGGAGCATTAGTCTTTAAGTATCGCTAATTCGACATAGGTTCGATTTTAGTCTAATGGGCTGGCTGCATGGTCGCTTTCATTGTTTTCCTTAGTGTAACTCAGATGCGAGAGCCAGTTTATCTTAAAATCCTCCCTCATATTCTTTGCTATGACCAAATAAACCAAGCTAATCATATATCTCATTTTTAATTACTTACAGAAGCAAATATCTCGTTACTCACTATATATACGACCCCTGAATATGGCCTCAAACTTTAAAATTAAGTAACTAGTTCAGTTTCTATCGTATGAGATTCAAACATTTTGCGTTTCATTGCTTAGAATGAGCATATCAATGGGTACCAGGAGAACTCATAAAGACCCCGTCATTTTTGAAAAATATGTTATTAAACTTAAAAAATACGACAACAGGATTATTAACGTCATTTAAAACATTTTTGTAATTGGAAATATACGTCTACGATCAACTGCTATTAAAATAAATGACTTTTATGGGAGTCGATGTGTGCAATGTATATAGATTTTGCAATGTAAAACAGAGTCGTTAGTGGACAGGAAAAGGATTAAAGAAACGTTAAGAAATGTCTAAACTATTTCGAATGATACCTCTAAAGATATTTTTATTATTACTTTTATCAATAAAAAGGTAATAATTATATACATTTTATGCAACATATCTTTCTTAGTCTATATTTATATTGCGAAAGAAAATTATCTACTGCACAAATTGTAATAGATAAAATACTTCTATGTATGAAATTTAATCAAATATGTATTTATTTAAAAAAACCCATTTTCAAATATAGAATTTCATGATTTTTTAAACTTATATTAAAAATGCAACAGAAATTACGCTACAGAGAATACGAGAATATATTACCAGGCTTTTTCAGTTGCTTCAAAAATAGCAACTAGATCATTACCTGATGATACTATTTCCTACGTATTTGATATCGAATAACATGGAAAAACATCCCACTTCGGGAAAGGCATACATATTGTATTCATCTATTTTGCAGATCCATTAGTGTCGTCAGATAGCTTTCCATGTGTGGGATAAAACCCATTTTTCTTCTATCATACCTGAAAAGTTATTTTGAGATTTGAAAGCATATATGCGTGGATAGTAGAAAACTATTCTGTTTGCTCAACGTTCATTTCATTGAAACGCGTTGGAAACATTCTTTACAGTTATCACATTTTAAAAAGGATAATAATCTATTTCAGGATTTTGTGTTCTTGAAATTAGTTTCTCCATCATTAATCACATTACTGATTAACATGTTTATTAATATAAAAGTGAACATTCAAATATCTCGGTATTTAGATGCACAATAATTCTTTCACAGACGTAGATATAAAATGCTTACCAGTTCGCCCTTATTTTCCTAAACAGCTGTGGTCTTTCATTTTGAATTTATCCATATTTATTTTGCTTATTATTTAACCTGTAAAAATATTGCAAATTATGTAGAAATAAGAAACTTATAAATCCCACATTGCCCATCACTAGTAGTCAAATTATCACATTTAACTCCCATCCCAGATTAAATTTTTTCAGAAAACTACCGCTCGTGAAATATATTTCTTGGAAGCTTTTCACATCCCGAAATTTCTTTCGGTTCTAATTAATGAGCCACAAGTCTAATCGCTCCTGTTTCGGTCAATAAATGACGCCAGTGGTTTTGTTTTCAATCATTTAGGTAAAAGCAATAAAGTGCAACAAAAAATTTGCATAATTTTATAGGTGTACAAGGATGTCATGTGGTGTTCACATCAGGTTCTTTTTCTAAAGGCTGAATATTAAAGTCCACATCTAAAAAAATGTAATGGTCAGACGTTTGAGTAGAATTAAAAATGCTGGTTTAACTCATCACTTGTTTCATGACGTCATAGGTACATGTAGAATAAAGGCCGGCACAAGTGCACTCCAGCAGGTATATAGGTATCGCCAGGCTTTGCTGAATGTTAAAAGAAAAACATTCAGCAGGCAGCTGATGACAGCCGCGTCCACCCCCTCTCGGCCACTCCGCGGTTCAAAACTGGACCGTGAAGTCACTTCTGCCATAGTGCTGGAGTTCCGCCATTCTCGCTTACATTTATAGAAGTATCAGTTAGTATACGTAAGTTTACAGACAATAACGATTTGCAGGAAGTTGTACATAGAAAGGAAATTGTGCACGCGTACAGTAATTTAATAATGCAGCATTATAGAATTACCTTTTGCTTGATTGCATATCGTGTTAAGTAGTTTCTAATAAAGAACCATGTCAGAATTCTGAACCACTTCTCTTATTCATTAAATTCAGCACCGGCAGATGATTCTTTTCTCCCTAAAGCGAAGCCGCATTTTAAGGGTCATTATTTTAATAACACTAAAGAGATTTAAAGACCTGTAACCAGATACTTAAACAGTACTCGAAAAGGTGATTTCTCCAAACGTATCGAGCAGTTGTATGAACATGTTAAGCATTTTATAAATTTATAAATAATGTATGTTGAAAGCTATCTTCAACTTTCTAGGCTCATTTCTAAAACTTTAGGGATACACCATGTATTTTACCTATACTTTTATAAATGAAGTTCGATTCCGTATGAATGAGGATCCTTAATTTTAATCTTATCAGGAACATCAATTATTGGCAATTCTTATGTCACAGCCTTCGCAACATCTCGAATGACAGAATATTCATTGGACTGTAAAACTAAATTCTTTTCAATATTTACGTGCTTCTCCTACATGAAATAAACACCTGTTTACCTGCCTATGTTTCCCGCGGTTTTTACTTTTCCTTTTCTTATATCTTGGAAATCCGATATTGAACGTTTCGCTTTGCTGAATACTTTTCGTTAGATAAATATCATCTTTCGAATTTCGAACCAATGCTTTTGTTACATATGTAATATGTCGTGTTTTGTCACTGTACGAGAAAACCCTCCCCCTTATTCAGATGTAATGACGTAAACTAAGCTTTATTGGATTTGAGTTATGTGAAACCGGAGTTTGTCGATGAATCGAATGCTGTGTTATTACTCTTGATACTTCCAGAAGTTTATTGACTATCGATATTCCCATGGTCCACGATTAAGAATTTACATAGATTACAGACTTGTAGAACTTTTGGAAAGTAATAAATCGGGGAAGTAACCTTATCCATGTACCCGAGTGGTCAGTTATCGCAGGACGTAATGACGTTTTTTGATCGCGCTCTGAAATATATATGGAGAACACACTAGACTAAAATCTTACTGAAATTTAAACATTAGACCACCTAATTTTTAAAGGTTAAAAAATATTTGAAATGTTATAAATTTTGAATAAAATTCTTGAATTTTGAATGAACTCGATTGGTTTAAAATAATACTCTTAAATTTTAACATTTAAAATTTCGTATCAGTAAACAATGATATGTTCGAAAAGATGAAATAAACAAATCTTAGAGAGCTAACAGTAGTTGATCCGCAATTTTATGTGCTTCTAATTCATTGTGATGTTTCCACTCGATCCAAATCACTCTGCTGAAAATATTCAGGATACCTAAACATTAAATTTTTCATACTCATAAATAGGTAGACACTCGGGCATTGGTAACTGACGAATTTTTAATGCCTGAACGTGTCTGAAATAACATTGAAATTTGTGTTAATGTTAAATATAAGTAAATGTGTGCTGTTGGGATACCTCCTAACCTTTTTTATAATCTTTTTAATATTGCTAATTAATTTTGTTCCCAAAAACATTCAGCTTATGTAATAGTTTTCATATTAAAATATATTCAAATTTTAGTTGTCTTCAGTACGAAATTACTATTGTGGACCTGTTTTGCGAAGAAAACGGGAATGATTGTTAAAGGATTAATGAAAGGAGTGAAGGCATTTAGTTAATGGACTGCACTTGTTAAAAATATTCTTGACATTTATGATTTTAAGGTCCTGGAAATCTTGTTAAAACTGAAACTTCTTTTGTAAGTTGTACCACTGCTTATTTGTCACATGATCTCATGAAACACGTGTTGAATCATCCTATTATCTTTCTATAATGCTCTTAGCAAGCTCCGAGCATATGATTAATGTTCCTACCGTACGTTATAGCGTATCAGGTCTGGCATCGAAAAGAACGTGTGATAAACAGGCAATCGTAATCGTAACGAACAGATGTCAGCTTAACTAAATCGACAACTTCAGTTAAAAAAATCTGATGTAAATAACACACGACTTTCTTGTATGGGCTATTAAATTATGCACATTTTTTGCTGCAGCAATAAACTGATATTAAATACAGAGTGTTCATAAATTAATGGTGTTGTTTTAAAAATTAAAAATAAGTCAAAAAAAATTCTCAAAGGTTTCAGATTTTAATTACGTCCAAAGGGGCGTTTATTTAACATTTTGTGTGTTACCTTTATTTGTTAAATACCATGGTCTTCGCACTTAAACCATAAAATTCAGTTCAACAGCAATATCGCAAAAAAAAAAAAATCTGAAAGATTTCAGATTTTAAATTACGTCCAAAGGCGCGTTTTTTAAAATCTAAAATCGTAATTTAAATTTTAATAAATAATAATTTTAATAAATATTTTTTTTAAACCCGAATTTAAAATCTGAAAGATTTCAGATTTTAAATTACGTCCAAAGGCGCGTTTTTTTAACGTTTCGTGTGCTACCTTTTTTTTATTAAATATCATGTACTACGTACTCAAACCATAAAATTCAGTTCAAAATCAATATCGCAAAATCATTTTAAAATGAACATATCTTTAGAATTTCCGTAAGTCTCGTGCGCTGGAGATAAAAATGTTTTTTTTTCCGTACAGTGTTGCCATTGCTCGCTTTGAAATCATTTAGTTTGTTAATCAGAAATTCGTTGAAATGTTACAAAACATAAAATCGATAATAAAGCAAATTTCAAATTCAAAATTAGGGCTTCCAGATGCCCATATTCGCAGTAGGATTACGTCATTCAAAATTCGATGGCTCTAGGTTTTATCACAATGCGAGAAACATGCATACATTTATGCAGATTTTTCATTTTTTAAAATTTAATGCAGAGCGATAACATTTAGTGGCAACAATTTGAAAAGTGAAACGGGCATTCAGAGTGAATCGACGCAAAATCGCAAAACGAAAGTAATAGTCCTTCGGGACTAAATCCCTTTGGACTAATAAAAAATCGATGTATTACGCTTACTGCTCAGCCGCAGCGTCAGTTTCTAAGATGACGCCGAAACAGGAAACGGTTTTCCGCTTGCTCTGTTTTGAGGTGTCTAGATCTCTGATTTCTGTACAGCGTGAGTTTCGTGTCCTGGGAGGAAGAACACGGCTCCTTTTTCTTCGAACAAGAAACTGTGATCGGTGACTCATTTCTAGACATCTTGGAAACCTGGTTGTTACCTTAGCACTTAGCTGAACAATTATTATGATTACATTTTGGAACTAAATGGTGCTCCGCCCCATTTTTACAGGAATGTACGAGAGCTTCTTAATCGTGTCCTTCACCAACTATAGATTGGATATGCTGCAACAACAGACAACGATCTACTCCGCTGACCATCCCGTTAGTAGGATTTAAAGCCATGCGATTTCTTTCTTTGGGAATTTGCTAAAGACCGAGGATATGCACCGTCAATGCCCATATCCCTTGAGGAAATGTGTCGTGGGATTACGCATGCACTGCGGACCGCCATGGTGAACATACTACACCGAGTATAGGAAAAATTTGATTACCCTATGTATGTGTGTTCTGTGACCAAGGCTGCACATATTGAAGGGGTCTGATTACTGCATCAAAAACTTGGACAGTTGCTGCTGCTTATGCCATAAGGCTTGCCCATGTAAATAATACATCGATTTATTATTAATTTTTAAACCGCACCTATCATTTCTAAACACAATGCGTTGTTAGATATTATATTGTTAGATATTTATTTTTACAAATATATGCATAAATATATATGCAGTTAGATTTCGTTCTTTACTGAAAATTAATTTATCTTTTAATCTGAAATTGAAACATGAATATTTTCGTGATTTAAAACACGATTATATTTGGAAATATATAACTACGACCACCAACTGCGAAAATAAACTTTTAGGCCAGGTAAGGGAATGTATTGCTCAAATTTTGTGCTCAATTTCTTTCGCCTGTTTAGTTATAATTATTACTTTGTCATGTACACGTTTGGCACTGCTGATTTCAATAAAAAGGAAGGTGCCCAAATAGATGTTATAGCAGTCCCATATATATAATTTCAGCATTTTACGTCTAGTGGTTTCTGTATTATTCATGATACATAGATGCATATATACATGCGTACTTGAATTCCATTTCCGTTTTGGAAAAACGAGTCTTTTAGTCTGTCAGTACGTCAATCTTGATACCTTAAGTCAATCAAAAAAAGTTGTCGAAATAGATTCGAAAACGGTCAAAATTCATATTTCGTTTGCTATATGGTTCCCGATATTTTTCGCGACTACAATACTGCACTTTATTTTTTTTAAATAAAAAGCATAGCTGAATACTTTTTTAGAGGTAATGATTCTTCGCCAAAATATTTCGTTGCAGATGTTAAGATTTTCTCTATGCACTTATATTCCTTAAAAGATGATTCATTCTTTCGAAAGAGACGGTTTGGTTTTATTTAGTTTATTACGGCAAAGCAAGATAGGGCTATCTGCCTAAAGGAAGTGATACCTTCTTGGGGGAGGGGTCCTACTTGAGTTCCTTTTTTAAAATTTATTACTTGCTTTGTCATTTGACACTACGTAGTCGTGAGTTTCTTCAAACCTGTATCTAGAAAAGCAGGTTTATTTGACAGTATTTCGGATCCCACAAAAGTATTTTCATCACAAAATGGGTCAGCTTTAGCAAAAGTGATAACTATACTCGCAAAATCCGGCAGTATTTAGTAAGTTCTAATATTTTCTAGAACATAGGTTGGATAGAGACACTGCATTAAAATGCGAATCTGCGTCATATGTCTGGCATGTTGGTCATTTCAGTTTCGACTAAAGCGCCCAGATATTCAGGACTGGGAGGTAATTTTGATTAACGTAGTGTCCTGCTTCAGGATGTGTACCGAAAAATATCTTGAATTCTGTTAACATTCTCAGGTTTTATGAACACTTGACAGAAGTAATTACAAAGTTTACCTTTTAGAAAGTTTTTTTAGTAGAAGTTTTTACGCACTTCACCGACGCTTTGCAGCAATTCATGTAATTTTTCCTGGCAGGGAAAGTTAAATTTGTTTTAGACAGTAAAATATTATGGCGGTTTCCCAAAAAGGCGATTGAATTTCAGCAATGAACATGCCTTAAATCTTGTTTCCGCAGTAGAATTTCCACTACATTACCTACTACATTACCAAAAAGAACTTTTGAAGGTACTATTTTACCAAAAATAAGACATTTGTGTGATAAATAATGTAGAGAACGAACCACGCTCTGAAGGATCTTCCACCACATCTTCTCGAAGATGAACCACGCTCTGGTAGATCATCTACTTCAACTCATAAGCAACAGGTAAGTCAAGTGAGAAGTTTAGGGCTTAGACACTGTTATTTACAATAAGGGATTTTGTAGAACAAATTTTTACTCAATTGGAGCTTTTAAGCAAATTAAAAAGATTATTCCAATTCGCTGGGTATTGGTTTTCGTGTTGTTACAAAATGGTGAATTTTGCTTAAAAGAACAGATTATTCAAGCAGGTCAGGAAATGTTTGCTCAAGACGGGAGCTTTTTAAAACAAATTTTAGTTGTAGTGATATACAGATATAAGCATTTGATACAAACTACTCAACAATCAAATGAACGTCACGCGAAAGTTGAATTAAGATCGAAATGACAGTATCAGAGTTGGTAAAAAATCAATGTACTGTCCGTTTTCTTCGATTGCCGTGGTGTTGTGCATCACGAATACGTATCAGCTGTAGTGATGTTGTGCAATACAAATTCATATCAACTGCAAAAACTCAACAAAGAGTATTAATTGATGGTTTTCTAGATTTTGAGAAAGCAATTAGTAGAAAATGGCCTGTGTGGCTGAATACGTTTTTGCAATTCTCATCACCATAATACACCTACTAAGAATGCTATTGTCGTTTGCGAATGTTTCTCCAAAAGTTCAACAATTACGGCTCCTGAAGCTCCATATCCGCCTTATAGGGTTCGTGTGATGTTTTACTATTTCCATCGTTTAAATTGCAGCTTTAATGGTTACTGTTATGAGTCTATGGACGCAATAAAAATAATTTGCAGCGAATCCACGTAAACGACATTAAAGCATTTTCGAAAATTAAAAGAAACTATTGTGGAATCAAAGGAGTTTTGTTTGTAGGGGATGTAATAAATATTGAGTAATTAATTGAAATTTTATTTTTTATAAAACTGCTCTTGATACGTTTTTAACGTTTTCATCACAGTTTCATACCGTTTATTATTCGGATTAAGAAAATTATGTGAGCGTATTTCGAGACTATTCTATGTTAAATGCTATGTAATATATATTCAAGTGTTTTTTCTATGTTATTCATCTAGGAAAGCAATCTAATACCTTTCAACTAAACTATAAAGATAAAATTTATAACCGTCGTAAGATTACAACAGTTAGGTCTGGACATTGACATTTCCAACATTAATATTTTCTTTTTAAAATGGCTTATAAAAGTACTTATATGAGCGTTGATTCTTACTCATATTACATCATAATGACCGTAAAATGTTTATTGTTTGCAAGCTTCGTATTTCGTAAGAGATTCGTATGTTTCTGCATATGCATTTATTTTAAGATTATCAAATAATTTATGATTGTGACGAAAACCGAAATTATTTTTAATACGTTTCTAAGAAAGGAAACATTATGTATCTTATTTCGCGTAATATTTTCAGAATTACGAGATATCAGGCATTGAGACGAACAACCCTTGATTCATTACTCTGTCCAGGACTTTGTTTTTGACTTAGAAAAGTATTGAATTTTTAGGGAAGTAACTATAAAAATTGGAGAAGTCTCAATTTACAGAAAATCAACAAGCTTGTGAAATTGTTTGGAACGCAGGATATCTTTGGTTATTACCAGGTAATTCTGCTATCATCGTGATTACTTTCATAAACGTCTCTTCACATTAATTACATCTTCATAATTTACTCACTGAAAACGATATTATATCTACCTTTCAATATGTTGAATCTCATCACATTCTTTAAAGTTTCCTTTTATTTTTTCATACGCAATTACATTTGCCATACAGAGTTGTTTAAATTAAAAATCGTGGACTTTCTGTTTGTAAAAAATCTAGGATTTCCGTCCTTAAAATTCGGTTTTTCTCCCTATTTTCTAAAGCGTTGTTCCGATATATTTTAAAAATAGGAATTAAATACTTTGTTCCAGTGCTATTTAATACCGAATACATGCGCAGTAATCCTCTCACATATATGAGTATGAATTTCTCAAACCTTTACGCAATTCGAAGTCGAATTTGTAAATTGCTTAACTTCATGAGAAACTTCAGTATTTATTACTATCATATATGTATATAATGTTTCAGCGGATTTCGTATAGACGACTTGTTGATTCCCAAATGCTCCCGTAGAATGAAAGAGCCCTAAAGATGTCTGGAAGATTAGAAGATACATCAGATGAAATACCAGCGGATTTAAAAAAACATTAGAGAGATGCTCTTGATTCATATACTTTTATTCTCGTAATAAAAACCCGCTCACGTATCATCATTATGGGTGTTCTATGCACCCACGCAATTTTGGAAACTTACATCTTTTTTAGACAAAGGAAAATAGCGCGGCAAGAAAAGTTACTTGACTAGCAGAAGCAAGGCGAAAACGGAAACATAAAAGATGTACTAGAAAAGGTATTTATAGTAAAAAATTTTCTTTAATACGATTGGTTACGAGCTATTCCATATTGAAGTGGTTACACATACAAATTAATATAGAAAGACGCTTTTCAGATTCAGGAAGGGGACTTAGTCAAATCAAAATAATGAATTAAAAGGCCTATTAATAAACTAAGTTAGATATATATATATATATATATATATATATATGTGTGTGTGTGTGTGTGTGTGTCTATAATGATATTTTTTAATCAAGTAATGAAATTAAATTTTAATTATATTCCTAAATAATGTGCTCTCGATTCTCTACCCAAATTGCATCCCTGTTTCTAATTTTTGGAGAAATCCTTTCTTTCTTATAAATGATATTATCCTGTTGGCGCCTCATAAATCTCTAAATCTATCATATTATATAAAGCCTCATAAATCTATCATATTATATAAAGCCCTTATACAATACTCTGATGAAAAGACAGCGTCATCTCGTGATCACAATTAACACCGCTGATTGGATGAGCACCATGACGCTTACATGTCTATAAATAGGGCTTTTCCTCGATGCCCAGGAGGAACGCTTGAGATATATATACTTACATAAACGTACAATTTTATTATCGAAATTTTGTCTCATTTCTGTTCCTCTCTACTGCCCAACATCAATAATATATGAGAATCGAAATTACATGTATATATAGTTTACAACAACTATATGTTATTGTTTTATAAATGAAATATTATATATTATTACTTTATAAATGAAACAAATTTCAGCAATATTTATTTGGATGTAAAGAGCAAAAATAGAAAACTTCTCAAAAACTGTAAACACAGACAAATAAAAACTTTTCAAATTAGAAATGCTTTGTGGCAGCGAACTGAAAGTGTCGGAAGAGTTTGTTCTGTATGCGGATGACTGCTAATTATAATTCCGCATTATGCAATGCCCAGTTCATGTTGCTGTTCTCTCTACGTCTAATCGATGCCACGCCGATGTCAACCTTACGCAGTGTCGACCATACGTCTGCGACATCTTTATTAAGGTGATAAATGCACATTAATCACCTTACTAATTATTATATATCATGACAACCACATTCCGGTATAGATCCTGTGCTGGTGTCGGCTCTACTCCATATGAATATAAGCTAAATTCACATAAATACCCTTACTTCATTCTTATAAAACATAAAGTAATTATCTCATATTTTTTTCATAATTATGAAGAGGCATATTAGAATGAGCTCAATATGTTGTGTTCTTCAAAAACACCTGTTTCGAACTATCCATTTTCGGTATATATGTATTCAAGTTTTTAAAAGGATTATGATATATGGGTTAGCAAGCAACATAAAACTAATACAGGCAAATTAATGCTATTTTTAAAATCAATACCTATTTATATATTGTTATGGATTTCATATTTATTTGGCTATTTATTTAGAATTGAAATTAAAATTGCTTTATTTTCCCGTGCAACGCATACGATTTTTGAAGAGAAAGGTACGTCGGAAAAACAAAAATAAAAGAGCTCGTGCATTTAACATTTAATAAATAAATATCTCGTAATTACTGTTGCCATAAAAAAATATAAAATCGAGATTGTTCTAGTGATAATTAAAAAACTTATAAAAGCCGAATTGAAACACCTTATACTAATATCTCTGAAGAAATATTTCAGCATTTTGATTTGTTTCTTCTGGAAAGAATAAATTTTTGTTAATTTTTTAACGACTTGTGCATTCAATATATAACCAACACGTACGCACGCAACAATTTTTGGTGTCAGAAGTGGGATTTTGAATGCCATTAACTAGAGCAATGGGAAAACAATTAAGGCAATTTATGGCAGCCTTTGCTGCATTTAAAGAAAAAATTAAAGCTGGTCAAGATTCCGTGAAAGAAGAGATGGAATCCATTAAAGAGGACATGAAGGCTGCTCAAGACAAGATTGAAGCAGGTCAAGGGGAAATGAAAAAAGAAATTACCTGTGTAATAGAAAATAAATTCGAGGCCATGGAAGGCAGAATAGACACAGTTGAGAACAAAGTTGGGAAAAATTCAACAAAGAGTTTCTGCAGTGGAGTAACAAATTGACGAAAGAGTTTCTACCGTCCAAGAACAAATCGAACAACAAATTGAAGAGAGGTTTTCTGCTGCTGTCGCCAAAGAAGTTCACACATTAAAGAAATACATAGCGGCAGCGGGAAGCAATTATGATGGATTTAAATTTTTATCCGTACCTCCTCGTTTCTCCCTGAAGTTATCCACCTACGATGGGAAGACCTCTTGGCAAGCATATAAGATACAATACTCAATAGTGGCGGAAGCAAAAGGATGGGATTCGCAAGCTAAGGCCTGTCACCTCCCCGCTTCTCTGAGAGCAGATGCAGCAGATATCCTGCAGACTCTTCCCGAAAACCAGAGACTAGATTTCGAATCTCTGTCTGGCGCATTGGGGCTGCGTTTTGGACAGAAGTGTTTAAAAGATTACAGCAGGCTTCTGTTAAAATTCCATCAACAAAAGCCTACGGAAACACTCCAGGAACTCACTACGGATGTTGAAAGGCTGCCCCACCTCGCTGTTTCGGAGTGCCCGACGGAAACAAGGGAAATCCTATCCCTGCAATACTTCATCGACGGCATCCGGGATCCTGATATACAGAAAGCTCTGAGAATAGCGGATGTGAAACATGTAAAAGGCACTCTAGTGTATGCTGTGAAACTCGAGGCAGCCCAGCAAGCAACTCGTAGAGATCGCTACCCAGTCAGAGCTGTACGAGTCCACGAGCTAGTGAATCAACTGATGGCTCGTTTAGATGATTTAACGGGACAACCGAATACCTTGCAGCGGAATATTGGTCATAAGAAACCGAACGTAAAGTGCTGGAACTGCGGTGCGTTAGGACACATGCAAAGAAATTGCCTAACATCCCAGAGCACGGAAAATAAGACGAACGATTTAAACACGCAATTAAACGCCATGAGATGGAAAAGGAGTGACAAGAAACCAAGTGCTGGAACTGTGGAGATGAAGGACACGTACGAAGGAACTGCAGAACACCTCGGAGCACACACAGAAAATAAGATCATTTCCAGCAACGACGGAGGAAGCAAATTAATGATCATATCGCGGAGCAGAGTTTGAGCGATAGTGAATAACCCCGTTTTAAAGCGATCAAGATATATGCAAAGTTTGGCAACAGTAATGGACTATCGATGGAGTGCCTTGCAACATGATCATTGATACAGGAGCTAATGTTACCATCATTCGAAGAGATTTAGCTAACAAATTTAAGGATAAACTGATTTGGACGCCATCCTGTTCTACCGTCCAGACTGCGTCCGGTGAGAGAATTGACATGGAAGGAAAGTTAAACGTCAACATCACGCTTGGAAGTGCCGCTTACCATCACACGGCATATGTGGCAGATATCACAGATCCTTGCATACTGGGATTGGACTTTTTAAGGAAATATAATTTTTCCTTAGACTTCAAAAACAACGAACTGGTTTCAGCCACTGAGGACATGACTATCGATCATCAGAAGAGATCATCAGCTGGAAACGCCGACGTCTCGTCTGAAAGACTTTGCTCAGAAAGCTGCCGAAATCATACTAGAGTCGAAGCTAAATACCAACTGGTTAATGCAGTCGCACAACAAATTACAACATCAGCTGATCCAGAACCACAGAGTCACAAGAAAATCAGGAAAGACCAGCTGGAAGACCGTGACATGAAACCTATAATTGAGTTAATGGAGACCTCAAACAGAAAACCTGCCTGGCAGGACATTTCGAGGTATAGTCCCACGACAAAACAATATTGGGCTCTCTGGGACTCACTCCATATTTGAAACGGTGTCTTGTACCGGAAATTCGAATCGGATGATGGAAAGACATTCCGATGGTAGCTGCTACTCCCAAGATCCCGGATCCCGGACGTCCTTAAAGAACTACATAGCAGCCCTGCAGGAGGTCACTGCGGAACAATGAAGACCTTGCAGAGAGTTCGTGAGTGTTTCTACTGGAATAATGCAAAGGATGACGTGCAAAAGTGGTGCCGATCTTGCGATGTCCGGGCAAGTCGGAGGACCGAAGAAGCGCAGCCGGGGGAAGCTGCAACGTTACAATGTAGGAGCACCTTTTGAACGTATCGCCTTTGACATCTTAGGACCTCTGCCACGAACTGCTGATGGCAACAAATACATCCTCCTTGTCATTGATTACTTCACCAGGTGGCCTGAAGCGTATCCTATTCCTGATTAAGAGGCTGTCACAGTAGCAGAGATGATGATACAGCAGTGGATTTCCAGGTTCAGAGTTCCTCCTCAGTTACATTCGGATCAGGGAACGAATTTTACCTCGGCTGTAATGAAAGAACTCTGCAAGCTACTTGGCATTGACAAAACCGAAACGACGCCTTTACATCCCCAGTCGGACGGCATGGTAGAGAGGTTTAATTAAACCATTCTCAATAACCTCTCATTAGTGGTTTCGCACAACCAACAGGACTGGGACAAGATTTACCACTGTTTTTACTGGCTTACCACAGTGCTGTCCACGAGACTACCGGCTGTTCCCCATCTCAGATGCTCTTCGGTCGTGACCTATGTCTGCCATGAGATCTTTTGTTTGGTCGCCCTCCGGATGCGCTTTCATCGCCTGAGAAATACATTCAAGGTTTGAAGTGGTGGCGTGTTTATGGAATCCTACTCGTAGAAAAGGACTTTCTCCGAAACTACAGTCACCTTGAGATGGTTCTTACAGAGTCTTAAACAGGCTGAGCGGCGTCGTGGTTCGGATCCGTAAGTCATCGAACTCTAAACCTAAAGTCGTTCATTACGACAGGTTAGTTCATTAGTATGGCCATAGTACGCAGTGTATGTAGTTGTAAATAATAATGTAAATAGTATAAGACTATAGTTCTATTTGTATTTAGTATTTGTATTTAGTATTTGTATTTAGTATTTGTATTTAGTATTTGTATTTAGTATTTGTATTTAGTATTTGTATTTAGTATTTGTATTTAGTATTTGATAAGTATTTGTATTTGATTAGTATTTGTATTTGATAGCATTTGTGTTTGTTAGTATTTATATTTAGTATTTGATAGCATTTGAATTGTATTTAGCGTTTGATAATATTTGATTTCCTGAAAGTTACTTATTGCAATTATTGTTTATTTTGGTATTGTAGCGTAATGTTTATTATAGCATTGATGCCTTAGTTGTAAGTTTAACTTCCTGTCCAAGGATTGTACTGCCCGGGAAATGCAGTCCTTGGGAAGGGGGCAATGTTACGGATTTCATATTTATTTGGCTATTTATTAAAATTGAAATTAAAATTGCTTTATTTTCCCTTGCAACGCATACAAGTTTTGAAGCGAAAGGTACATCGGAAAAACAAAAATAAAAGATCTCGTGCATTTAATATTTAATAAATAAATATCTCGTAATTACAGTTGCCATCCAGAAAAATCGAGATTGTTCTAGTGATAATTAAAAATCTTAAAAAAGCCGAATTGAGACACCTCACCTCAGTTGTAGTTGTAGCTGTTTAAACCGAACTGCTGTTTGTTTACTTAATGCTGTGATTGATTGTAGCGAATTCACTGTGAGATTGGATTAACTTTATCTATTTTGAAGGGAATTCTGTTTAACGTTTGAGATATTGTGATATTGTACTAATATCTCTGAAGAAATATTTGAGCATTTTGATTTGTTTCTTGTGGAAAGAATAAATTTTTATTAACTTTTCAACGACTTGTGCATTCAATATACGACGAACCCGTACGCAGGCAACAATATGTTATATGATATGGCAAATACAATATGTAAGCAAGGTTAATTTACAAAGCAACGCTTTCTTTTTCATTCGCACCTCAGATTTTATTCAGTTTACCAACTATGGTAAATGCAGTTACTGTAAGCGCCGCTTTATGGTCCGTTACTTCTAATCACTTCAATGCGATTGCCAGCTTCCTCCCCTCTCCACTTTGTGATCATAACTCATGCCGTCACCACTCAGCATTAATTTACTCCACATCATTTAAGATTGCACTTTAAGTCAGCCTTCTTTTGCGTGCTTTTCATGAAGCGAAATACACTAAACGGAAATGAAGTGAGGTAAAAAATTAAGCGAGTCGGCTCTTTTGTTTCCGTAGTTACGACTCAGATTGGAAGGCGGAAAAATAACCTTGAAGTATCTATTCCAAAATAACGGACTATAGTGGGATCACGTTTGTATACGACAGTTTTGCGAACATTAACCGAATGATAACATTAAACTATTAGAAAAAATATTTTAGAAAAGCAATGGAACTTAATTGGTTCAATATGTTGTTGTGACGTATCTCACTTGTTTGATAGTAACATCAGAATAAGCCCATGAAATTCATCATGGCAACGAGTGCAAGATTGCGCCTGTCATTACCCAGATATCCTTAAGTACCTGACAACTACGACTTTGCCTACTTCCCTTCCCTCCCAATTTCGATGGTGAGCACTCCAAGGGGTGTGGGGCGGGTCCGAGGGTCCTCCACCTTTCTTCACATAACACTAACCTCTTGAGAGCGCTTTCGGCTCCCCGCATATTTAGATTACCCTCATGTCGCACAGACATCATACATTTACAAACATCCAAATCTTCTCCAGGATTCGAACCCGGGCTTTTCGGTACAGCAGTGAGCGTCGCTAACCACTATTGGATAGACGGCCTTGATTTAATATAAATATTAAGAAACATATAAATACAATCAGACAATTTTATTTAGTAGGTAATTTATGAACTGATCATAACGTTTCTGGAAATTATTTGGCCGATTATGAACTCCTAATCTCAATATGAGATCATGCCAATAAAAAATTAATACTTCAGCAAAATAAAAAAAAAGGAAGCTGAAATTTATTACTTCAATATGAAGTGTATGAATTCGTATAATTTAAATTACGTCCAAAGGTGCGTTTTTTTAACATTTTATGTGTTACCTTTATTTATTAAATACTAGCCGCTATGCCTTCGTCTGGCTTTTAAACGTACCGGAAAAATGCCTAAAAGACACACCTGGAACCGATAACCCCGTAAGTTCTTCCAACTACTTTTTCTTTGTTAAGAATAAAACCCTCCCTTGCATATGGCCCTGATGTATTACCAGAAAAACATATACATCTTTAATTTTTTGCAAATTGATTGCATGAGTTGTGTATTAAACATTTGTTAAAACATAATTTATATCCCCCTTCTTAACCACCCCCATAACTACATGAAACATTATATAAAAATTCTACAATAATATAAATAACTCCATGCCTTTCTGATGAATCAAAAGTTTTTAAACAATTTCTTACTTGATAGTTTGAGTGATTCTTTTTTTGAAATTTTGAAATGTTATGATACTTTAGGTAATCTTCTCAGAAAATGTGTCAGCAGTCATATTGCAGCCATTTAACTTGTTAGTAATATTTTATCTTATATTTTCAAGAGAAAAAAATTACAATGAAATAAGCAATATCCCTTAATACAAATATTAATTATCCTAATAAAAAATTAACCAACTTTCCGTTGCAAAAATATCATGCACAACTTTTCAAAATCTTACAAACAGTGAAAGAAGCAAAAAATAACATGAAAGAAACGCAAAAAACAAAAAATTCCGCGCAGCATTTTACTCTGCAGAACAACTTTATAAAAAAAATCAATAAAAATGTATTATATATATACATAAAAAACGACAATGAAATAAGCAGTATCCCTTAATGCAAATGTTACTTATCCTAATAAATAAATTAACCAACTTCCCTTTGCAAAAGCTTAAGAACTTAAATGGTATAAACAGATTAAGAGCTTTATTTCCTAAAAAAATCATGCAAAACTTTTTTATAATTAAAATTATATATAATTAAAACATCATATAAAAATTACAATGAAATAAGCAATATCCCTTAATATAAATGTTTATTATCCTAATAAATTAATTATACAATTTACCTTTGCAAAAAAAAATTTTTCAATTTCTTAAACTTTTAAATTTCTTAAAAAAAGTAACATAAGAAATATGATGAAAAACATTGCCAAACCCACATTTCTAAAAGAATGAAACTATTTAAAATGACGCGATTTCATCAAAAATCTATCAACAACAATAAGAATGAAAAATTGTTGTCAAAACTATATTTTAAAATATGTGAGAAGTGTATTCGGAAGATTCGTTTAAAACATTTTACAAAAATACAAAATATTATTATTTCTCCAAAATTCTTTTTGTAAAAGGAGTGGGAAGGATTAAAGTTTAACGTGTCCAAAAATGATAGGAAAATAAACAGTACATTTTTAAAATAAACTTTAAAAAAATTCCGTTGCAAAGGTGTTAAGCTCACTTTACTAATTAAATTCGTATTTAAACAATTTATTGAAATACGAAATTTATTTTAAGTTCGTAAAATAGCTAAGTGCCTGCGTTTCACGAAGACGTGAAAATGAAATGCATAGAGTAATATCTCGCTTTCCTATAACCCATTATGTCTCAAAAGGACGCGATTTCGTCTAAAAACATAAAATTTAAAAAAAATCTAATTCGAATTTCGAAAAAAATCGCTTCGAGGTGCACTTGCTCTTGTCTAGATACACCTATATACCAAATTTCATAGCTTACGCGCAGCACGAACGAAAGACACACACACACAGACGCGTTCTTTTATTATATGTAGAGATCATGTTCTTCGCGCTTAAATCATAAAATTTAGTTCAAGAGCAATATCCCAAAATAATTTCAAAATGAGCATATCATTAGAATTTCCGATACACAGTCTCACGCGCTCGAGATAAAAAAAAAAAATTCTGTACAACGTTGCCATTGCTCCCTTTGAAATTTTTGAGTTTGTTAATCAAAAATTTGTTAAGTTTTACAAAATATGAAATCCATAATAAAACAAATTCCAAATTTCATATTTGGGCTTTCAGATGCCCATATTCGGGTGGAAACATTCAATATTCAAAATTTGGTGGCTTTAGGTACCGTTGTTTTATCACAATGCAAGAAACATACATACATTTATACAGATGTATCATTGTTTAATTTCTTTAAATAAAATACAGGGCTATATTTGGTGGCAACAATTTGAAAAGGGAAACAACGCTTTTAGTAAATCAACGCAAAATGCCAAAACGAAATTAATAGTCCTTAAGGGCAAATTGTCCCTTTGGACTAAAAAAAAAAGAAACCTTAGTTTATATTTTAGTGTAGGTATTCAAGGGTACTTTTTTTCTCTCGGGGCAAGGACCTGAGTCTAATCGTCCTCAAAATCAATGTTTTCAAAATCGACGCCAAATTAAGGTTAGTTTTAGTGCTTAATTCTAAATGGCTGATTGAAATCGAAACCAAGTTATCTCACGTCTTAACTCTTATTTAATGAAATATTGCTGTCACTTGGCACTTTTTGTAATTTTTTTTTATTTTATTTTTCGATTTCACTTCAGTTTAAAAAATGTATTATGTAATATTTTGATCATATTAACAGAATTTCGAATAAGTGAAGCATTTTCCATGTTTTCGTTTATAAACGGGTGACATTTCGCCAGTTTCATAAAAATATTCGAGTGGTAGCTTTAAACGGCGATCTCATTAAGCAGCGTGTACTGCAATAAGAAAGGCTGTGATTTATATTCAATAAAAAAGCAATATAATACAAAAAATCTATGTTATATGGTTTTATATCCTCATTTTTTAGACGAATAATGTTGCTTTAGTTAGTTTTTTTTCTGAAGGGAATTGAGAAAAAACTATTAACTACGGGACGGAAGAATAGTTACTTCTACTTTCTTTATCACTAATTCAACGTTACATGCGTTACATACAAGGGAACAGGTTATGTCTTGGTTATAAGACTGAATTGTTTTCAAACATTTGCTATTTTCTAGACGCTTTCGAAAAGTCCTCCGTATTTTAAGAAAGGCTGACATTGTACCCAAATCTCATATAATTATCTGAAAGGAAATTAATTTTATGTTCGATAGATGGCGCTACCGGTTTCGATTCTGCTGTTTCTAAAAGTGCGGCAGCTTTTCGCAATCGTGTAAAAGTATATTGCTTCCTGATATTATTAGATCGAAAATTATAATTTACAGCCAATTAAATGAATATCGAAGAGTGTCACGTTACTTATTTGGAAGAGAAACACGTCAGTGTAAACTTTAAAACTAGATAGAAAAGCAATATTAGTTTTATTCATAATTAATGCAATACAAAATTGCACTGTTGTCTGATTTTAAATATTTTTATGCAAAATATTATTATTGATTTTACATTACTGGAATTAAGCAATAAGCCCTGGATGAAAGAATTTCTGATTAAGGTTTTTTTGTTTATTAATGACGTATATCGAATTTGTCGCCCCTTTCAGCCTACACCTCTGGCGGTATTCATACAACGTATTTCCTAACCCGATCTACATTCGCTTGCATGAAATACGCATTTAGAAATAAGCAACTTTTATTAGGTTCATTATTCTTGAATACAAAAGTAGAAGAAAAATTTGTAGAAGTGATTGATGAAAAAAAACTCAAATGCTTATTTATCCTGGAAATTTAAATGCAATTAAATGCACTTTTCCCAAATAAAAAAAATCGATATTGATTCAATATTTTGTAAATCAGCTGTCTTTTTGAAAGACTGCAATCCAATTAACACCGGAAATATTCCTAAAAGAGAGTAAAACAGGGCTGAGTGAAAGTAATTTTATGGTAAGCACTGAGGATTTTAATGACAGCATAGCAAGGAAACCAGAAGACAAAATGCAAATTGCTGTTGATTGCATGGCCACTCTTGTTGATCGTAAGTCAATACTAGTTGCATATGTGGATGTATTGAATAATATTAGTCGTTTAATTCCTGTCGTGCAATCTGTTTGTTTACGTGTACCAATGAAATAGTTCGATAAGTTCTTTTTCGCTAGGTCTATGAAAAATTATAATCACCTTTTTTAAATAGAATTTTTACCTTGATATCCAGAAATGAGTTTGTACATTATTTTTTATTGCAATGTTTTCTTAAAAAAATTAATATTAAGATTTTAGACCACAAATGTTTTCTCTTACATCGCTGGAGGAATTTTTCAAAATTCTGATGAAATATTTTGTTGTTGGTTAATGTTTCCTGTCATAGAAAATCATAAGGGCTTACATTCATAGTATCGACCCTGCGATATTGTGAAGAATCGAAACTGCAATACGTCGTTACTCCGCAAAATCGATCACAAAATCGATCAACAGGATCGACACTGACATACTATCGACGTGATAAAAAATCAAAAGATGTCACAATGAGTAACGGGTTAATTGTCTGCTCTTTCAAAAACGTCAACTCACGGCAATAAAAACAAGCTGACTGTTACATCTTTAGAATTCCATCAGGTGATTTTTTTGGGTGGGGGATATTGTCAAGAAATTCAAGAGAAATATGATAGCTAATGCTTAATCTCTACATTTATGTGATTGGAATTCTTAGGAACCTCAAAATCTATTTCCGAGTTGTAAGAAGAATAATGTAAAATATAATAAATACTACATCCTGTACTTTACCATGTAATCTTCTTTACTTTATGTACCTACCATTGGCAATTAAAAGAGTCTGAAAGCTCTTGCTAAAGTTCATAGATAATGTTTTTGAAAATTTGTATTTGAAATACAAACGTAAAATGTTTACCACACACTCCTACCACATACTACTACATTAGGTTTGCACGTTCCTATGCGATTTGAAATCAATTTTCGAGCTTAGCTTTGATTTTTACTGGTCTTCTACAATTTACTGAGTGCACAAATTCCGATTCCTAACTATCTTTTCTGCAAGCCTACCATTTCATCCTTACTATTCTAGTCACGAAGCCAATTACAGAAGAAATAGCACCAAAAGAAAAAAAATTAAGATGTCTTTTCTCATTCCCCTCTGTAAATGGTCGAAGAATGCTCCCTTTCATTCCACCACAGAAAAGCCGTTCGATTTTTGCTACACTGTACTCTCTTGTGTGGTTGATGCGAGTTATCGAGTGCCCAGTGGTCATTCGTTAGAGGGACGTGCTCCAGGTAATCCGGATACCAGAAAAAGGATTTATTTTTGTAAGGACGAAATTAATTGATCGGATTCCCGCTTCTTGAAAGAGAAATACAATGCCTGAGCTCCCAATAATGTTTGTCTAGCGTTGTTTGGTAAGGAAGCATGCCCGTTTAATCACTGCAGTGTCTTAATATCGGCTCCGTTGTGTTCTGTAACTGAATTAAGTCAGTCCATATTTATGGTTTAGCCATGTGGTCATAAATAAATGTCTGTTTTTAATACAGGTGTAGATATAAAATATAGATGTCTTGGGACGTTTGAGGATAGAAAGATTCTTTTATTTACCTGCTAGGTACGTCAAGCTTTCTCTTGGAGCATTAAATTAAATACGTTTGTGCTTTTATTTGCAGTCAGTGAAGTTTCTTTTTCGGATTGATTAACTTTCCCATCCTCAAGAAATTTTCTTTAGAAGTTTAATTCTTATTTACACATAGTTGGTAATGAATTCTAGCATTCAGCTGCGCATACGTTTTCTGTGTAAATATTTCGACGTAAAACTATAATCTGTTACTTTAAAAATAGGCGCATCGAGTCATTCTTTTTTGCCAGGCTTGAATTGTACCATGGTAATGGCAGATGGTAGAGTCTCGTAAATAATCTTTTTTTCACTTTATTTACTTCTAGCAGGTTCCACTTCATGTAAAAGAGAATAAATGAATGCAGACTTAAACTATAGTCTCATACGAGGAGGAGAAAATAAGTGCTCTGCGATAATGATGACATAGAAAGGACGGAGAGTGAAAAGACTTTAAAAGGCCTATTGTAAAGTAGCAAAGAATTTAAACTAGAAGAAGAAGTAAAGCTTCAAAAACATAGCAACGCCACGGAAAAAAAACTCGCGCCTAAAGGTATAAAGCGTCGACAAACATTACAGGCGTAAAGGCAGACCTTGAAATTAATTTACAAATGCGATCAAAAACCGCTGGCAACATCTCAGAACCGTTTCACCAGCGACCGAGCGGTAACGTCCCTGAACACTGGTAGTTCACTCCGAGGTCCGAATCCCACTAACGGGCTGGGTGCATGGGGGTTTCGTAGTTTTCCCCATGTGTAACGTGTTAATACGAGCCAGTTTCCCCTAGAAAGTCCTCCACGAAGGCATCCCTCCCTTCCGTGTAGTGCCTTAGGGCGGAACACGTAAATAATAATAAAAAATATTAAATAATATCCGAGAACCTGTCATAACGCTATACTGAATGGTTTAAAATTGTGTACCCTTTCCCTAAGACTTTCAGTTATTTCTTAAATGTCACAAATATCTTTAAGTTTCCAGCTTTAATTTCGTTAAAAATCCACTTCTTGACGTAAGAAGATAATTAAAAATTTACATCTAAACGATTGAATGGAAACTCTGGCTAGAACATTTTATTTTAAAACTATTATTCAGAACGTTAACGAAATCGAAAACATTTGAAAGCATCACAGTATGAAGTTTTCTTATGCAATTCGTTATTTTTTAAGAACCGATGGCTGCCCAACATTTCTAAAAGCCAAATTTCATCAAATCTTTCAGTTTTGAGCACAATAATAATGTTAGCCACAGAATGGACAATTTCTAAGAGCCTGGTCCTGGCAAGAACAAACTAACACCTTTTAACAGAAGAAATTCGAAATTTACTCCTACCTTAAAACCTTAATCAAATTCCTAAACAATTAACAACACCACCCTCAACAATAATTTTATCAAATTTTGCACAACGAGGGAGCTCAGAAAGCACTAAATTATCTTGATTTTATAATATATCTTATCTTCGGAAGAACTAAATTATCTTATTTAATATTTCTTATTAATAACGGCGTTCAATAACAGGAGACCACCGGGTGAGCAGCTGTGCCATCATGAAGAGATTTATTGCTATAACAGTGGGATCGTATCTATTTAAATTTTATAATATAATAAAAAAAATTTGATTTTGATCTATACATAATTTTCACACATACTTGAAAAACAATAATTGAATTTCATATAAGTATTAAGAGAAATTTTTATGATATTTACACAGAATATTGAATGCGTAATATAGAATACAAATATAGAATATAGAATACAAATATGTAATATAGAATACAAATGAAGAGTTAAATACAAAATTTGGTTCTATACATAATGATTAATGTAGGATTGTGATGATATGCTGAAATGTAAAAATAGTTCACAGTTCATAAATAGTTCACTATTCATAAAAGTTCATAGTAGCGGGCAATAACAAAAAAAGTCTCGTAATTCCTTCTGCGGCTTAGTTTGTTGTGTTTCGGATTATGACCAGTGCAAAGACTGTTTCCTATTTTTTTAATAGATAAATGTTACATTTATGAATTTCTTTATGGAAGTACAACTCTACAGATATTTAAAATTGAAGAATAATTTCATATAGAATTGCATTAAAAATATTTAAGTACAAAAATGTTTAATCTTTAAACGATTTTTTTTGTATAATAAAAAAAATCATATGCGAAGTGTACTGCAGAAGGAAAATTTCAAGATATAAATAACATCAAAAACTACTTCTAAAATAACAGATTTGTGCTTTCAACTTCACTGGCATTTAGAGTAGAATGAATTTCATTAGCGCCCTGTGCGTTTGCTCCAGCATACTGGTTTCGATTTGAAAAGTTGCCCGAGGTTTACGTTATGTCTACGAGAGCTTGCCTTTTTCATCACATTCTATGGTAGCAGACTGTAGCAAGTGTTAAAATCGTGATATGTGTCTCGGCGAGGGAGCAATTGGTTTCCACTTGGTAATTTAAAAACAATTGGTAATTTTAAAAAAAGAAACTTAATACGTGTATATAAAAGTAGAGTTACGATTGTTTGGAGTTATGATTAGTGATGCTCGAACTAAAAATATAGTGGACGATAATTGCTTGGATTTATTGACTGGGTTTTTCGAGGTCAGTTAAAATTCAAGAAATTAGTACATTCCATCGTGATATTAAGTGACTACCATGTCTAACGAGAGCTCCATATACATGATTCAGATCCTGTAGAAGACACAACTGAAATTTCATTTTCTCACTTTAAAATGGCTCATGCTACTAAATTAAAAACTTCCTAATTCATAGAAAGATTCCCTTGAAACCTTCACTCTACTAGGCCGTATATACAGGTCTAAGAATATTTTACTGACACTTCTATAATTACATGTATGTGCACCTTAAAATGTGTAAACAGATTATAGAATTTATCAAAAGGTTTTTCCTTATATAAAATAGTATAAGAGCATTTTATAATTAACATTAAAAACACCTTTCTTCATGAGGTTTGTTGAAATATTTGGGCTTTTCGGGTTCATATTTTAGGACGGTGTGAGTGTTTCAAAATATGAAAAAAAAACTACTCGAAAATTTGAAGCAAAAAGTATGTGATGTGTGAAAGATTTCAAATAGCGTATACATCAATTTTTTTTTTGTATTTAGGTGCTTGGTAACTACTATATTCATTGAAATTAATATTGCAATAGGCTTTTACTCAAATTTTAAGCCACTTCAAGTTTGGATTTTTGCCAAATTTAAAATTTTATATTGTCGGAATTCTTTTCTAATTAAACATATTTAATTGTGCTTATAATTGAAGAGTATGCATTTCAGTAAGTAAGCTCGTAGAGACATTAGGTATTTTTTGAAAAGCCGTAGAGATGAAAAATGAGCAATGCCCTCGCCGGGACTCGAACCACGGACCTCTTGAATACACGACGAGTGTGCTGACCATTGCACCACGAAGGCATGCTAAGAAGGCGGGAGAAATGCCTTATCTACCTTCCCTTTTCAAGGACGACTGGGGATTAGGGGACCCAGTCGCCAAATCCTGTTGGTCTTTTTGTTCGGACGCCACTGTAGAGACATTAGATAATTTTTGAAAAGCAGTAGAGATGTAAATGAGCAATGCCCTCTCCAGGACTGGGCCACGGACCTCTCGAATGCATTCCGAGTATGCTGAACACTACACCACGAAGGCATACTAAGAAGGCGGGAGAAATATCAAAGTGCATTACCTATTAAAGTACAGTAAAGTAGAAGACTAAATTAAACTAACCTAGAAGCTGTGTGAGACTTTGAAGAGAACTGGAAAATGTTCATAATTTACTTTATTACTCATGAACATTGGTCCAACTCCTATTTACAAGCATTTAGATGACAATGTTCACCAACACTTATTTCTTCTGAAATAAATGGCATTTGAAGTAAATAAATGGCTCTGATAATTTCAACTTGCCTTTTTCCATCGAACTTTCAATATTCTTTTAAACAATCATAACTCGAAATTTTACTTGAAATAATTACATTTTTGTATTTGAGAAATACAAAGACATGTAGAATCTTTGCATGTAATGTATTTGCTCAAATACGTGATAGGTATTACTATAAATTGCATATAAAAGCTATAGAAATGAAACTTTTGTCCAAGGTTTAAACGCGCATACCCACTAAATTTATGTGCTAGTATTCTTCCCGATATGCTTTCGAAATGATATCTTCCCAGATAAATGCATCTGTATACTTCTAGGTCAGTCATTCGGACGAATTCGGACATTTTGCCTCATCTGATGCAAATGCACTATTTAGTATACTGTAAATCAACGTATTTGGAGCAGTCAACCGAAAATTAGTAAGAACCATTCATTCAGCCACGCGATCTTTGCGTGACAGAGAACACTGAACAACTCCAGCGTCATTTTCAAAGTCATCGTGAAATGAAAATGCCAGTCTGTGTTTAAAATCACGATTTCCTACTTGTCGATTATTCTCAGAGATGGAATTCCTCCTAAAGGTTAGGTAATGGTGGCATCAAACATCAAGCTTTCTGAACGAGCCAGTTTAAACATTAAATTAAGACAAAGGTGAATTATACACTTCATGATACCACGCATGGATCAACAGCTTTTGCTACTTTGCAATGGTAAAACTGATTATTTCCATTGCTAGTTTCTATTGCAAGATTACTGTGCGATTCATTATCGTGATCACAGCAAATGGATTTAATGCAACTGGTGTTGGGTTGCGCGATCTTCTCTATAATTAACTACAATAATGAGCTTCTTACGTAATTAAAATTCCGAGATAAATCGTAAAACAAAGTTGCTTCGAATAAAAATATAAAAAATACAATCTGTTTTATGATATCGATTTTCAGTTATTTCGTTGACTTTCAAGTTAACCAAAATTATCAGAATCGAGAGGAGGACATATTGGCAATACCTGTAAGTAATAACTTTATTCACTCATGTTCATTATAGCGCATTTTTTAAGAGATATGTCTAGCTCACAGTTTTACAGCTTCTTGGCATGCGACTCAGTCTGGAACTGATTGCTGAATGGCTTAAGTAGTTCATTTTAGTTTTTATCATATTTTAATTCCTCTAACCTGTCGTATGACTATCATGCTAATGAAGTTCCAGAGCTATTTTTCAGTGATCCGCCTGAAATTCAGTTTCACTGGTAATGGATAATTCTTAGGCTGTTGGCATGTCCTGGTATTGCTTGTGAAGGTACGACTGTTTTAATAATAATTCGGAACATTATTTTGAAAGTTATCACCCCTATAATATCAGAGCATCTTTCAATGGCAACACACACCCTTCAGTGGCAAAATGTTTTGTCATTGATTGGAATTTAGCGGCAAATCTCATAAGAAAATTCTTGGAAATGTACGCATTGCTGGAGATTCATGCCCTGCAATAATGCGCAAAAGAAGTGATTCACTTGCTTTTCGATTACTGTGTTTACTTTCTTATCTAGCTGCTGGTTTATTGTATCCCCCTAATTATCAGATCCAAGGTGTTAAATAACCTTGAGTTTTCCAACAAATTCTCGCAGAAGGCATAACTTTTTCTGTGAGACTTTTCTTCATTGATATGTCGCATTTCTTCAATTTCGTATTCAGTGTTATCTGGAGAGTGAAAGCATTCCGCATCTGCCGTTCTCTGCTAGGTCACCGGACATAAATCGCATAGAAGACGTTGGAACGATGTGCCACCAAGACCCTCCACGAGCTCCGACATGCTTAACTACAGAAATGGCGTTAGTACCACAACAAGCCATCAGCGACACTATTGCCAGCTTACCCGGACGTTGACAAGCATGCATTTTAACTAAGGGGTATTATACCCGTTATTAGCATGATGTTTCCTTTGCACATTCTTCCGACCCATGTGGTCTTTTGCGATGTGGTGGTCGTAGAACGTGTGTTTCTGTATGTCTTTGTTTTATTGTTTGCTGTGTGGTCTAGTAGTATCATACCAACGAACTAAATCAATTTCCCGCATATCCATTAAATAGTTTTTGTGTTATTTCGAGTTTTGCTTTTGCTGCTTATTTTTTTAGCAGAAGTGAGATGGATAGTTATACCAAGCCACGGCAACCTACAACCACGGGTCACTAAGAGATCCACTTGTTTGATTACAAAGTTGCAGTAATGAACATACATTCTTAATTTTAAAGGACCTGATGTGGACACTACAAGACTTCCTTGTATGGTATTAAAATATACACATTATTTGCTGCATTTCACTTAAATTTACTTCCTCGAATTTCATTAAAGACGTATTTGTCATTCAATAAATTCACTTCTCACTTCGCGGCGAGGAAAAAATATATAAAACTCAAAATATCTTCATTAAAAACTGAATAATATAGAAAAACATAAAACATCAAGTACAGTTAAAACAGTTAAAAAAGCAATTTTTCCAATTACAGTTACAGTTTCTTGGCAAAAAAAAGCAATTCGATCAGCGGGCAAGAAGTTATATTTTTCGGTGCACAGAACTGAAAATTTACCTTTGGTCCCACTCTGCAAAAAGGTGCAGAAATTGACTTAATTCACTCTATTGCTAAGTTCAAATGTAAACAAATATAGCTGTTCCGTTAGGCTTAGCCCCACTTAAACAACTTTTAAAATGTTGATAATTCTACCACTATTGCATGCAGATTAACTAAAGACATAAAAACCTTAACGTATATAAGAATAACGTAATTCAATCTTTTTTAAAGCAAAAAAGGAACAACTTACTAACGTATAAGAATAAATAAAACTGAGCTTACCGAACCAAGTAACAGATTGGGTATATATATTTAGTGCGGTCGATTGCAACCGAAAAGGAAGATGAACAACTACTTGCTATAGCAGTCCTATATACAAAATTTCAAAGTTCTGAGGCAACTCCTTTTTGAGCTATGCGAGATACGTACATATGTACTGACGTCAAGAAAAAAGACGTACAGTCGTACAGACGTCTTCTGAATCCATTTTACAATTCTTTTTGGGAAAAAGAGTTCTTTATTCTGTCTTTACTTACATATGTCACGAAAAGAACATTGTTAAATTGCATTCGATAGCAGTAAAAATGAATATTTTTATTGAAATATGATACCCGAAATTTTTAACGATTACAATACTTCCTATACTTCGTACAAGGAAGTAAAAATAAAAATTGTAACATAATTTTAAGGGGAAGTCGATAATTTTGGCAACGCCCATGCGTAATCCATAATTCCAGAAACTTGTGTTTGCCAAATTGTTTGCATTTGATTTAACTTATGAATGCTAGCAAATATTTTCACACATGGAATTTGTTATAAATAAGAACAGGAACACCTTGAACACCGAAAACTCAGTTGCTCGAGTTAATTTCAAAATGACTAATTAATAGGCCAGAGCTGGCTAAATTGACATTTCAAGTTCAGCATCGAGAAGCCATTGGTGTCCAAGAGAAAAATAGAGTTCAGTTATGTTTGTTTTTATAATGATTAAAATTTTAATTAATTTTTTTTAATTTAAAGTTTAAAGAATTTACTTATTTTTCAATAAAATTTAGCTTATTCTTCACCGAAACTGTTCTAAATTGAAAATACCACTGCCTCGAAACATCTTCTCAATCCACTCATTTGGGTTGATTCCGACCTGCAGCGATAAACGAATTGGTGATGCCTGAGCTAAACAGTTAAGTAGATGATTATTGTTATTTTTAATACACTTCATGTGATTAATAATAAAGCATATTACTTGTAAATTGTTTTACTAATTTAAAAATTTTAATTACCCATCATGATTAATTATTTTATGATATTTATCAAAACAATAAAAAAAGGTACTTCATGAATCTTTTTTATGCTGGACTCCTGCCACAAAATTCGGTTTTGATCACCGCATATAAATTTACTACTTTACAAAACCATCTGTGCAAACACAGGTGGCATGCGAGACAACTTCGTTGAAGTAATAGCACTTCCTTAGACGACTTCTATTTTCTAAACCGTATTCTAGCGAGCTTGCTACAGAAACTCTTCGGCTCAACTATGAATATGCTGGAGATGGTAAAAATGTAAGATTTTATGTACTTTTTTCTAAATATAATTCAGAATCATAAAACATTAGATTTCTTTCATTCGTATTTTTACGTAAAACGAATTTAAAACAAAAGGCATGGTAAAATAATAACTCCTCATACGGCACAAAGGAAAAGAAATATTAGAAAAATACGGAATACAGTTTTAGTTCGAGTAGAAGTACATAGTGATGTTTTATGAAGTATTTAAAAATTAACAAATCTATGAAATGGCATGGAAGAAATTTTTGAATATTTATAATATTACTTTTTTTAATTTATATCCTTCACTACTTCCCCGCCAAAACCAAAGATCTGCTTGTTTTACTGCTTTTGTTTACATCCATATTTATGTTAATCTTAGACTCTTCGCATTCTGTTGAAAGAAAGAGATCTGCCTTTTTGTGTCAGAAATATACGATAATTATTATATAGAAGTCAAAACTCTATATTCTCGGTTAAAAAAGGGAGAGCGCATTTAATATTTGTAAAGATGTGTATAGTATTGATTGAACTTTCGCAACAATTTTGTGAAAATTTCTCCATTTTGTTTTCTCATACAGTAAATTTTAAATCAGTGATGGTCTTTCAAAATTAGGACCGCGTTTTGTAATTAGGTCAATTTACAAATAAAAAGTAGATATAAGAAAATGATTGTGTCCGAGTCGTAAGTGTAATTTTCTAAAATATTCTCAATTACATTTCAAGAACTTTATAGGTAATTTTTTAAAGCTATGATTTTGCACATTCGTGACTTTCGAGTGGAGATGATATACATGTTTGATTAAACTAAAAAATTTTAACTGTATTCCATAAATATTTTAGCTTACAGGATATAACGATGATTCCTGCATTAAAAGTCTGGCTGTCCTCTCCTGTTAAAGAACTTCATTTTCAGACATAATGAAAATTATGTATTCTATTACATGTTACTGCGAAAAAAATCATCATTATTAAGACGGATCTCACGAAGCTTTTGTCCTTAACAGATTAAATTACAAATAAATTAAACAATGACACACTAATAGTTTAAACAGGTTGATTAAGCTTTAGAAATATTTAAAATATCATTTGACCAGGATGGTAAGTAATTTAAGCCACTATAAAATTTAGACTGATTATGCAACTCTACGAAAATATAAATAGTAAATTTAGCATACTTTTAAATTACAATTTATCTCACCCTAGATGAAATATTTCTTTTAACGCGTCTCAATTTTACTCACTTACGGATGGTTAAACTGTAATTCTGTTTTTCATGATTAAAAACATTTTGGGAAACTTTCATCCACGTAGTGTACATCACCTGTAAGCAATTTAGAGAAATAATTTTACAGATCATATAAGCATCAGGTATTAATTTCATGAATTATCGTCTTTAAAATATCCTTAAATACATAATTAATTCAACGAAGAAAAATTTTCCAAAAACTGGTTTTCCAATTACTACAATTTATCTTACACAAATAAATTATAAGGTTTCCTACCATCTCCACATTAAATAAGAGGTTTTGTTCGCCTGAATTTTTGTTTTTAAAGGAAGTTAAACCGTAATTATATTCTTGGTATTTGAATGAATTTTAGGAAATTCTAAATAATTTCATATTCACATGTTCCGCAAAACTGCATGTTCTGCAGATTCATACGATTTCCACTTACCTGAATAGTTCTGGAGACTGGGTGCATCTTTGGAATTAGTTTATAAAACAATAGTTTTTAAAAGGCTCTCAAAAGTAAAAATTCAAGTACTCTTAAATGCAAAATTTAGGAAAATTCAACAAAGAGAAATTCTTAAAAATTGTTTCCCAAACCATTATGATATACTTTATATAAATTAGTTTTAAAATCTTCAACCATCTCAGGTGAAAATATCATCATCAGGTGAAATAATTGTTTTATTTTTGTGTAGCTTTATTTACTTAATAGAAGTTAAACCTTAAGCAAATTCTCCAAATTTGAATTTATTTTTCGACCAATTAGAGAAACGATTTTACATTTCGAGTATGAGTATTTGGACTTTATCTGATGAATTACCCATTTAAATTATTCTTAATTCACTTAAGAATTATTCTATTTAGAGAAATTTTATAAAACAATTTTTTCAAACTAACGGATATCAGATTTTAAGACAAACACTTCAATATTAAATTCAAAAGTGAAGAGGAAAAAGCTGGTTTTGTCTGGTGTAGTTTTTGAATAAATTCTACCAATATCGAGGATAATCAGACAGTTCTGTTTTCTTCAGGAGCAAAACCATTTTTGGAAGGATGGAGAGAGTGATAAACATTTTCTATTGAAAGCAAATAGTAATGAGGAAGGGAAACAAAACAACGAAGAAATTAAAATTCTGAAAGCGCTAGATAATTCGTATTTGTATTCTTGTCGTTAATTAAAGAATTAAAGGTTATTTTCGCTCCTCTTTCAGCAGGGTTTCCGTGGTGTAACTGGATAATATATCCGACTAGTAATCGGGAGGTCCAGTGTTCGAATTCACTGAAGGCCGTTGCATATTTTTCACGTCTCCTGCTTAAATTACCTAGTGACTCCACAAAAGTTTTGTGAATGTGAATGTTTTTAAAATAAATTCCAGTTCAAACATTGAAGACGTTTTCAAAATCAAATCCAAATCTAAATTTTAATTAAGTGTCTGAGTGTTATTAACTATGGAATTTTTTATTTCTTCTTTTCGGACATACGTTTCATATTCCGATGCGAATTTCAGTTTTCGCAATGTATGGCAATATTTCCAATACAGCTTTTTTGCAGTGCTTTCAGAATTCTAATATCTTAGTTTTTCACATTTCATTACTATTTGCTTTCTGTATAAAATCTTTCTGTTGATCTCTCATCTTGTTCATTTTATTTCCCTCGAAAGAAGTGGGATCTGTATCTGATTGCCCTCAAAATCGACAGAATTTTATTTAAAATTAACTGCAACTAAGCTTTGGCTTAATTTTAAATTATCAGGATTTATTTTACGTAAAGTAGTTTTAAGATTTTAAAAGCTAAAATTAAGCTGCTGCGGTCACGAACGAATAGAAATGCTTTTCAATCGCAGTAACGTCTTATTGGAATTTAAAAACGATAACGATTGACGTAACCTGTGCTTGTACAAATGATTTACTTTATTTGTATGTAATATATTAGCATAAGTTTCTTTGCCTGTATGTAATCTAACACTGTCGGTAACTTTTAAAATACGTATGTTTAGCAAACAAAATATCTGTAGCAAAATAATATACTACAAATAAAAGTCTTATTTCTGAATCCTCAGTTTTCGTGTTATCAGATCCAAAATTTTTAATCACTAATCTCATTATAAATATAATATTTTGATATCATATTTATTTAACCAAGTCAAATATATTTAAAATGCATCAATTCATTTTTCAAAATGAATTGAACAAAAGGCTGTTCTTTAAAATAAAGTATTTTTTAATATTGCACGTAATATTATTAAATTGCAAAGGATGAGAAAATATAATTTCCATAAAAATTAATTTCCCAGCACATTATGCAAATATTTAGATTTGAACTAGGTACATACTCTATACAAGCATCAAGAATTCATTTTATGTTTGAATGATAATTTAGCACAAACAAAAATAGAGAAAGTGAGATAATCATTATTAATGCGATACTGAATTATTTGCGTTTATTATCATCTAAATATCAACACTTTAGCTAACAAAAGATGTTATTAAATACTTTTATTCATATATTCAATCAAATAGCCGTATTTTTCCAATTTGCTCTTAATAACATTTAGGAAATTATACTTTATATTATTAAGTGTTATTATTAATTCCGTAATTATTTCAGTTTGTAAGTTTTGTTCCTATCAGGTATGCTTCAGTATCTCCCATAGAAAGAAAAGGCTATTTTTCTCTGAAGATATCCAAATAAAATTATGAAAATATTGCTTTTACTTTTAATATAAAAATTTTATTCAACGAAGGGCAAATCTGTTGCACTTAATTTTGCGCATACTACAATTTCATTATTTTGAGTGATCATTAATTTTTATTCATTCCAAAATTTCTTTGCATTATTTTTAGATTTTTCTTGCAATACTAGAGCAAAATGTTGTATCAAATTAGTTAACTATACTACCTTTTATAAGTTACAATGATATTGTTACCTTAATGTAAAGTGAAACATAAATTTAGCGAGCATAGGAGTTTTCAAGCTTAAAATTTTTATCGGTAGCTTTGTGAATTATATTTACTACAGAAATAAGTTTAGTTTCATAATTAACCTACTACAATGTTGGTAATAATTAGAAGACTGTAATTTTACAAATAATTCCTGGTAACAAAGTTAGTAATATTTGTATTTCAACTGAAATATGTCTAAATATTAAAACAATTAATTGTAAGCTACAGGAACCTGCGTAACATGAGCAAAGTTTCAGGATTATTGTTCGATTATTTGGTAGAATTGTCTTGTTCAACTGCGGAAGGGAAAATGCCGAGAATGAAAAAGCATTTAATCACTTTCAGCTTTAACCTGTCTTTGGATTTGCTCCTAGGCAAGTGGTGAGGTATGGAGAATAAGCTCTAAGATGTGCTGCCTTTGTACGGCGATGGAATGGGTCTGGTTCGAGCTGGTGAGTGAATTAGAAGGTGCAACAGAAAAAGGAAGAACTCAAGTTTTTTTTGGAGCCACCTGGAGTGATTCAGAGAAGGTGAACTGACGTGGAATTTACAGAATAGGGAGGTGGAGAATACATGTTACGTAAATACTAAAATTGATTGATAAAATTTACAGACGGAAGATAAAACAATACAAAGGAAGTAAATGTAAACATATTTACAGAATATGTTTAGATACAGATTGTAGTAGTATATGCAATAGATAGTAGTAGTATATGCAAAGTCCATTTCCTGCTTTTCTAGGATTAATAAAGTCTTTAACTTCATCGTTCAAAAACTTGGAGCAGTGGATTTTTTGGGTAGACTGGAGAACTGGATTATGAAAAATTCTGCGAGGTCTCTTGAATGGCTGTTCAACTGTGGGACCATAACTTGCCAGTTTGGCAAAATAAGAGTAATTTGAGGTCATAACTTTGATGAAAAAGTTGTGAAAACTTGTTAGAATGTAGTCTTGAGCATGCGGATGGTCATGATCGATATCAATGCGTAAATGTCTCATAAACCAAATCGAGTTGGTGACGAAACGGCGAATTTTATTTTGGAAGGTCCAGATTTTTTCCTTTAGGTTTTGGGTGCAGTGCTCCGAACTGGAAAAGAAATATTTAACCTAGGTTAGAACAATAGGAAAAGGTTCAAGAATATTACAGTTAAATGGCAGAAAGCATAGACTCTATTGACTAGTTCCCTCTATTAACTAAAATATGACTAAACTAGTGCCCTCTGTATTTTGAAATTGAAAAATATATTTTATGTTTATACTAAAATTTTCGCTTTGATTTTGTCCCAAATAGTTTTGAAAACATTTATTTGCTTTATCTCTGAAGTGAATAATATCTGTAAAATTTGTAATTTAAAATACTTAAGATAGAAAGAATTAAATTGCATGCGGAAAATGTAAAGTTTGCTTAGAATTGTAAAGAAACATGCTTATTGATATCAAACACTCATATGAAAGTATCTCATTACTATAAAAATTATATAGAGTTATAAAACATATTTCATTATACAAAGTTTGGTTTTTCTAGCAGTCATAAACCGAAAACAAAGTCTAGGTAGTTTAAAATCTAGGTAACAATCGAATATGAGCCTGATTACAATATTGTCGCCGGTAATTTGAAACTTGCTGCGTATCTAATGAAACAAAGAAACCTCATCATGTGATGACAGATATTAACATTAATCGATATATCTTACCAAAATCTGTAGGGTTTCTCCAGGTTCTTATTACACAACTTTCCTTCTCTGGTTATAGTCTTTAGCTTCCCCCACTTTTTCCTTACCTCTCTCCTTCTCTAATGCATGTTCGATTACTTTGTCGAACATGCATTAGATGTCGAACATGCTTTGTGATTACTTGTCATCTTGAGCATTTGGGGATTGGAAATTTCTACATCCACACACGCTTATCCCCCTTTTCACTAACTCTCTCTGAACATATAACTAAATCCAAGACTGTAAACACAGACGCCGAACATACTTCAAAATGTAAATTTACGATTTTATCCAATGTGAATTGGCAACAAGTTGCCAAATAAACCACGACCTGTTACGTATTGTAATTACTGCGTTAGTAACATTTCTTTTCACATGTTCTGTACGGTACAATTCCTCGTCCCATAAAATATTTATGTTACGATGCCTTTTAAGAAGATCCCTAACACAAATTTGAATTTTTTTAAAAAATCTAACCTAAACATTTTTTTTCATTGCTTTGTGATTAATATGGACCGGAATAACCTCAAGTCGATAACTGGTGATGATCATGAGTATTGATTAAATAAAACATACAATTGTTATCAAAGAAATCCATGACATTTATTTATCAAAGAGTGTTCTTCTAAACATTAATAACATTTGGAATAATCTATAAAAAGGCCATTTTTCCCGGGAGAAATCAAACATAGGTAAGTATAAAAATTGAATGTACTTTAAGGCACTACTTAGTTTAATATATATTCCGAACTCTATCCCACTTACTTAACCAAATTAACTTCATACCGGGTATTTGTATAAGATTTTGTAGAACAAAATATTTATCCCACGCATTACACATAAAAAGGAAATCAAACAAAAACACAACATTAACAAAATTCCTAGTAGAATCAACTACACTCAACTTAATTCATACAAACAGTATTAGTAGCAGGTAAGAGAACGTAATTCTCAATCTCGGAGCATTAACTAGTTTAAGAACCTTAACAAGATATTTTATCTTTTTCCTTTAGTTATAGTTAGCTTAAAATTTCCTTAATATTATTTCATTGCAAAGGAAATCTCCATAGGTACTGAGTAAAGCAACTATACTCTTAAACTGGTGAAAACAATCAAGCAAATTAAACATTTTCCTAACTTAATAAAGAACCAAGGTTTTGATTTTCTCAAATAATTAAGGCTGTAAATATAACTATTGACCGAATAGATACACTAACTAAACAAAAATAAAAGAAAAAACAACAACAACACTTACCTTCCCTTGTGGCTGATTTCCGCAAATGGTCAGGTGGAACAAAAAACGGGAATCTGGGTGGAAAAGTCGGAGGTGAAGGCGAAAACTCCTTATAAAGCCGACGATGAACTTAAGTAGAAGCAGGGATGAAAAAAAATGTTCAGTTGTGGAGGCGAATACACATTCCTTTAGTTGATTAGAGATGATAGTTGATTTATCAATTAAGCGGATGCCTAATTTTCTGGAACATGGATTTAAATGATTTACTGTTGATTCCAATAAGGCGGAGGCATAATTTCTGTAACTGAAGTTAGAAGATTAACCGATGATTCCATAAGGCAAAGGCATAATTTCTAGAACTGAAGTTAGATGATTTACTGATGAGATTCCATAAAGCGGAGGCATAATTTCTGGAACTGAAGTTAGATGATTTACTGATGATTCCCACATTCTCTCCAGTAGTAAGCGATAATCAGCAAGCTTCCCTAATGGGAAGGCAAACTAGGCAGAAGAGGTCTGTTCTCGGGCAATATCCACGAGAACTCAAGTTACGAATTCCGTTGTCGAGCTGAGGTGACAAAAGATTAGCAACCACGAGAACGTGAAAAAATCAAATGCACAAAGCGAGAGCCAGAAGCATCAAGCGAAAAAAAAAACGCCCGAAATCCCCACCTGCAACTTCTTTTAGATATGATCAGACTGCCACATTGGCTAACAAGTGCTAGAAATTGTGAAAAACCAGTTTTACAACCACCGCCTCAAGCTCTGTAGAATTTCTATTTTTTCCGCGGCGTTGAACTAAACACAAATTTAAAAATAGCCAAGATATCGCCAAATCTGGAACAACCGCGAAGGCCGAGCTGACAAATCTAAACTCACCCCACCGGAAATCCTTTAACATCGTAGGCAAGAGTGTTAGAATTCTGCTAAAAGCTGCGTTTTGTTCCATTTTCTCCCCCCTGATTTCCGTCACAATAAAAAATGGAAAATTCAGTTAAATAATTTATTGTATCTTAAAATCTGTTGAAGTAAATTCTTGAAAGTGATCTTAAATTAAAGAGCTAATTTTTCTGCTTCTAGTGATATAAATTAAGAATGGGTGAACTTAAGTAATATAAAATCAAGATTATTACGTAGAAAAGCACCCGATTCCATTGTATGTTTCAGCGCGTTTACGAGTAACGAGTGGAAAGAACGTAGTACCAATCTTAACTACCAAAAATCCTAGTTAAAATTAAACAAATAATACAGATATTAAATAAAATACACGTTGTGTAGCATAAATTTAGAATACTAATAAATTAATTTTTAATAGTCATAATTTAAATAATTAAGTGAATTTGCTACACAACATTTAATTACTAAACAGAAATTATTTAAATATATTTGAAATATCATACATATTAAGGAAATGTATAGAATATGAGCACTCTTAGTTCGTGTTTCTTTAATCAGCAAATAAAATCATGAGAATCTTCAGAGTTTCTCATCTACGAACATGATCACAAAGCGAAATTCAGCCCAGTAGCTACGTAAAACAATGTTCTTTATATATTTTGGTGTTTTTCAATTGAACGGCTTCTGAAAATCAGGAACACTAGTAACAGATTTCAGATATCGATGCATAAAAAGGGCTCGGTACGTCATCTTTATATTCTGGATAACTCCTTGGCTCACTGGTTAGATAAAACTTGTTACATTTGGCAACAGAAACATAACACAAATATTTTCCACAATTAAATCTTCAGATTTTTAGCCTAGTTACTGTTTTTACTTATAGGCCTAAATTTCGAATTTAAATTAAGACTTTCGTGAGTTCTGTTACTTTGACATTACCGGTTAATAGGAGAGATTTAACTGTATATGAATAGCATAATGCCAACTTCTTGCAATACGATCACATAATTGTGGGCTCAGTTAACAGAGATGCTTAATTAGTCTGACATTCTCCAATTTTAAGTGGTTGTCCTAATAATGTAAGTTTGCTTATATATATATTGATTACTTAAAAAGAAGGAGCAGGTTTCAAACATTTATTTCTTCCAAACTACAAGAGATAGAAACATGATTCTAACGTTAATGGATAGAGAAACGTTTACAATTATGGTATGCATTCAATATGAGCCCGTGTGTTACACGACAAATGTCAGAACGGTGGCTCATTTCTTGCCACACACGAATCAGTTGGTCTTTGGTCGTCGATAAAGTTGATCTTCTGCTCCTCCTCTTCCAATCCAACGTCCTGTAATGGTGTTATTCAAGTAACGTCGAACGTGTCAAGAGAAATGAGCGGGGCACTATCTTGCATTAAGATGAAGTCATCTGAGTCATCTTCAATTTGGGGAAATAGCCAGTTTCGAAGCATATCTAAACCATGATTGGAACTTTTACCAGTACTAATAATAAATTGTACACTTTTCTCTATCCATTAACGTTAGAATCATGTTTTTATCTTTTGTAGTTTGGAAGAAATACATGTTTGCGATCTGCTGTTTCTTTTCGAATAACCCTGTACTGCCGGGTACATATCTGCATTGGGTAAACCGCCATTCTCAAATGAAAGACTCCAAAACGCAGTAAAAATGCAGTTTAACTCTGTGGCGCTTTAAAAGTAACTGGACTTTTGAGCTCTTATTTATTTTATAAATGTTTGGTTTTCAGCATTATTTCATGTACACTGCGCCAAAAAAAAATAATAAAAAAAATAAAAATAATAATAATAATAAATATGGGAAGTTCTATAGCTCCCGTTCTACTGGGTCTATTAACAAAATTCAAATTGCATTTTCCATGTTTCGAAAGCGCGACTTCGGATATGTAGTAATTTATATATAGCGTTGTTCTAATATAGGTATTTTGACACAAAATCGGACTTTTTCTGAAATGACATACCACTGTTTTTCCATATTTCGATTCTACGACTCACATTATGCCAAACTACCAAATTTTGTAAGTCATATTAGTAGTTATTAAACAATTAGCTCTCAAAATTTTAACTCCTCAGTGTTAATTGTATTTGACATATATTTATTAATATCTCTTTTTTTATTAAATTCATTTGATTCCTTCTTTCGCATTTCGACATTTTGGTTCATTCTAAATACAATTCGCTCATTTTTTATGATTTAATTTTAAAATTTATATTTTTAAATATTTTTTATAAATTTTTTGGAAAAACCTTTGAATTATAATCTATAAAAGTTTTACCATCTTCTTAAAGTAGGAGTATTTCTAAGCACATCTGCAAAAAAATTGAGTTTCTTATTCAAAATTTCCTAAGACATACGGGAATTTATATATTTGAGGCTTTGAAATTTGGCATATTTCTTAAAAGCGATATTAATACAATTGTGATTTACGCAGTTTGTAAAAATTATTTGAAAGTATGAACGATAACTTTTTTATGCTCATCTGCAATGACAAAAAGAAAAGGAAAATAGGTTACTATAAATTAAGAAGTTCGCTAAGTAAATTATTCTTGGCGAAAACTGAAAAAATAGGCTATCATAAATTTTTGAATTTCTCCGTAAATTTTGGACCAAATTTCACAAAATTTAATATTTAGGCATAATTTAAGTCGTAGAATCGAAATACGAAAAATAAAATTGGCATGTCATTTCAGAAAAATTCCGATTTTATGTCAAAATACCGATGTTAGAATGATTGTATATATAAATCTAATATATATCCTAAGTCGCGCTTTCGAGACATGAAAAACGCAATTTGAATTTCATCAATTAGTCCTGTAGAACGAGAGATATAAACCTGTCTTTTTTTTTCCTTCCTCCGTGTACCTAAACTGTGTCTTTAACTGTGACGAAACTGTAAGTATGTAATTGGATAATGTAGTTCTGTTTGCGATCAAGTGCTTATTGTAACTTATTTTATCTAAAACTAAAAACAGTTAATGTTGTAAGGATGTCGAATAATTTAATTTTTAGAATGAATTCATTAGTTTTATTTCAGTATCACAACACATATGATGATAGGTTGCCCAATTCATTACAACGCCAAAGTGAGCTAGGTCGCATTTTTACATCTATATTTGGAAATCAATTCCTGTTCTAACCGATAAATTTTTAAAATTAGTTTGTTAATTTTCACGAGAGAGGAAATAAAGAAATGTATTTACCAAACCTACTGTGTGTATTACATAAACCATAGTGTGATATTAGGATTTTTCATCAAAAAATATTTTTAGACATTTATATTTATCTAATAAATCTCATTATATAAGCCCATAAAAATTTATATTTGCTAATGCAGTGCATCAACAGTATTAACGCGAGTATTTCTTTCTTCAGAAATGTGCAGAAGAAAACAAACAAAACAAATTCTGCATAGGTCTGAAAATAAATAAAGCTAATATCCCTAAAAATGAGGTTTCTTAAGATCCTTAGAACTTGTATTATTTTAAATGATTACTTATCACAAGTGGCAATTTTTCCCCAGTAAGTCTTAGTGGTGTATCTGAGCCTAAAATTCCAAGAAGATTTTTCGTACTTCATCTGAGACATTTTTTGGCATGAAGACAAGAAAGTTTACTGACAATTTATCACGTGCCTGTCAGGTAGAATTATGAGTTTTACACTGATACTGTTTAATTATTAAGACCAGTTTTTAATGGGTAGAGGAAGTTATTCTTTTTTTATAAATAAAAAATTTCTTTACTGAAGAACGTTGTTTTAAGACAGAAAGGAAATTAAACTTGGAAAGAAAAACACGCTTTGGTAGGAAAAAATATAAATCTGAGAAGAAGAAAAAAGTATCATTCAAAAAAAATAATTAATTCAAAGAATAACATAATATTTACTTCAAATAAGATTTTGCCGTCAAGAAAATATGAAAGTTTTTCTTTCATCTGCAGAGAGGTGTTTTTGTAAACACCGGTTTCTTTTGCATGAGTGCCTGATATGAACGCTAATGCTGGAAATTCTGGAAATTAGAAATAATAAGCACTCATTTTTCCTAATAGGATGTATTAAGGTCTAGATTGTTTTTGTTTACATTCAAACTGAAAAAGTCTTAATTAGAACATTATCATTGTTTATAAAAATATTAACAGTAGAAACAATCTGAAACTACATTTTAAAGAATAGGGCAAAATTTGTTATAATTTTAAAATTTCGGAATCATCATCGAAGTAATTCTTCCCTTTAGGGATAGGTCAAGTTAGATTATTTGAATATGATAAAGCGCACTAAGGCTATCTGCTTCAGAGGAGGAATGCTTGGCAGAGGACTTTTAATAAGATCTGACTCGTATTATCGTTACATACGCAGAAAATCAAGGCGAGTGTTCCAAAAATTTTGATCTTCGCAACCAAAGTTAATTGGCATGGTGAAGTCGATGTACTGCTCCAAAGCAAGGTTTTACAATAGCGTCACTGAACGGATAAAATGTGTCACTGACTCGCGCATCGTAAAGAGGAATATTTCTCCTTGATAAAGCATAACCTTGTCTATACACTGACCCTAGTAAAAACATCGAAATCTATATATGGAGCCAGCGGATTCTCCTAAACTTGAACTCAAATCATTCAATCAATATTCAATGTTCTTAACCTTTTCACTTCTAATGGGAATTTCACTTTGGGGAACAGAAAGTAATCTACAAGAGGCCTATCTAGAGAATAGGAACATGGTCGAGAATTTTGACACTTCCTTTGCTAGAAACTGCTTGAAAAGAAAAGAATGATCACATTGCAGTGCAGATATTCGATTAAGCTTTTTTTACCTTTTAACTCGTCATAAAATATTTAATTAACGTTTTCCCCCAGGGACATATTCCTTGCAACTTATTCGTTTCCGATCAGAAAGGTTGATCAGCATATCCTTTGCTGCAGATTTCTGAAACAGGAGTTTCTGCAGGAATGGTAAATCTGTTCCACTTCAAGCAACGGAGCTTAAATACCTTAAACGTTAAATTATGGCTCTGTAGACGAATTATTAAGCCATCCACATTCTTCCGTAGAGTAAAGTTAGCAGAAGCGAGATTAACAGAACACGAATTTAATATTAAAACTAAGGGTGGAAACATATGAAATTTGCAGGACAAAACTTGCCTATAAGTTTGGCGCGGGCTCTTGATCATACTTGGCTAGCGTAATCTAAAGCCGATTTAAGTCAATTTAACAGCTAGGCAAAAACACTCGTGAGAAGGTCAGCAGCTGCTGCAAAAAATTCTTACCTAAATTCGAGAATTATGTTCTTATGTGGATTAATTTACTTTCTCTCTGGTAAGAGCTGACGAAAGCAGAACTGATAGTGAGATAGAATAATAAGAAAACGACGTTAAGAAACATTAAACTCAATCAGCTAATTGTCGCTTTATCTCAGGTTCTTATGCAAGCACCAAATTTAATAACTACTTAAAATTTTAGAAACATCAGGATTGATGTCTGACATGTGGACCAAATCGTTTGTTCAACTTTGGCCATGTCCGAAAATATTTTTCGAAAAGAAGATATCGCTGTTTTGCAACGGAACGAATGTAAACAAGAAAACATTTTTGTTCATTGTCTCTGTGTTGGTAGACGAGCATTATGAAATGCAGTTACGTAAAAGTAGCATTAACAGATGCAAAAGTGAAAAAGGAATACATTTATTTTGAATTGACGACATTTCAACGGCCTCTTAACTTGTACACATTTCTTTGCTGCACTTAAATTATATTCTCGAATTATTGTATTGCAATTAACCGATTACTCTAGGCAAGTTTAAAACGACATAAAAAAGTGCAAATTTTGAAATTACATATCCCATCAGGTTTTCTCATACGGGAATCAAACTTCTTATAATTTTATTTTTTTAATAACGAGTGTTTAAGTATAGGAAGCGAAAAATTAACTTTTTTTACTTCCTTGTACGAAGTAAAAAGGAAGTATTTTAATCGCGAAAAATTTCGGGTATCATATTTTAATGATAATATCCATTTTGACCGCCATCGAATGAAATTAATTTAACGATGATTTTGCTTGACATCTGTACGCAAAGACAAAATAAAAGACACTTTTTTACCAAACAAATTACAAAACTGAATTAAAATGGATTCTGAAGAGATTTTTTCATGGCGTCTGTTCTTACGTACGTACGTACGTACCTATGTATGTATGTGTCTCGCATAACTCAAAAAGGATTAGCCTCAGAACGTTGAAATTTTGTATGCAGGACTGCTATAACATGTAGATGTACACCTCGCATTTTGGTTGCAATCGGCCGTATCAAAAGTTATAAATATATATCCAGTGGCTCAATGAGCTCAGTATTTTTATTCTTATATGTTTGTAAATTGTGTATTTTTTGCTTTAAAATGATTGAATTATGTTTTTCTTATCTTCCGGTTAAAGTTTTTATGCCTTTAGTTAACCAGACATGTTATACTTGCAGAATTATAAACATAGTATAAAAAGTTGTTTAAATGCGGCTAAGCCTAATTATTGTTAACCATAGCAACCATATTTGTTTACATTTGAAACTTAGAAGAATAGTGGATTTCTTGCCAATCTACAGAAACTGAGCTTTGTAACAACAAGCTAATGTCTTCTTTTAATATTTCGAAATAAACTATGCTTAATCCATTCTGGAATTAAAATTTAAATTCTTAAATTATTCCATATATTGACTCAACATAGCATCCATAACAAGTTAAGTCAGTTTCTAGCTTTCAGTGTCTTTTTGCCGAGTGAGACCAAAAGTAAACGTTCAGTTTTGTGCACCGAAGAATCTGCCTTCTTGACCGCAGGCCGAATCGCTTGTTTTTTGCGTAGAAACCTTATTTTAATTGCAAAAATGTTTTTTAATTGTTTTAACTGTATTTGATGTTTTATGTTTTTCTATATTTTTTAATTTTTAATATAGATGTTTTGAGATTTTATGCATTTTTTCCTTGTCGCGAAGTGAGCACTGAATTAATTGAATGAGAAATGTATCTCTAATGAAAATCGAGGAAATTAGTTTAAATGAAAGGTACGAAAAATTACGTATAAATTACACTGAAGTGACAAAAGTCATGGGATACCTCCTAATATTTTGTCAGTCCTCCTTTTGCCCGGCGAAGTGCGGCAACTGGAAGTGGCAGGGACTCAACAAGTCGTTGGAAGTCCCCTGCAGGAATATTGAGCCATGCTGCCTCTATAGACGTCCACAATTGCGAAAGTGTTGAGGGTGCAGGGTTTTGGGCACGAACTGACCTCTCGATGATGTCCTATAAATGTTCGATGGGATTCATGTCGGGCGATCTAGGTGGCCAGATCATTCGCTGGAATTGTTCAGAATGTTCTTCTAACCAATCGCGAACAATTGTGGCCCGGTGACATGGCGCATTGTCATCCATAAAAATCCCATCGTTGTTTGAGTACGTGAAGTCCATGAATGGCTGTAAGTGATCTAGTAGCTGAAGGTATCCATTTCTAGTCAATGATCGGTTCAGTTGCACCAGAGGGCCGAGTCCATGCCATGTAAAAACAGCCCAGACCATTATGGAACCACCACCAGCTTGAACAGTGCCTTTGTTGACAACTTGGGTCCATGGCTTCGTGGGGTCTCGAACCCTACCATCAGCTTTTACCAACTGAAATCATGACTCATCTGACGAAGCCACGGTTTTCCATTCGTTTAGGGACCAACCGATATGCTCACGAGCCCACGAAAGTCGCTGCAGGCGATGTCGTGCTGTCAGTCGGGAAAGGCACTCGAGTCGGTCTTCTGCTGCCATAGCCCAAGGAAGACAAATTTCGCCGCACTGTCCTGTCGGACAAGTATCTCGTACGTCCCACATTGATTTTTGCGGTTATTTGACGCAGTGTTGCTTGTCTGTGAACATTGACAACTCTACGCAGACGTCGCTGGTCTCGGTCGTTAAGTGCAGGTGGTCGGCCACTGCGCTGTCCATGGTGGGATGTTATGCCTGAAATTGGATACTCTCGGCACACTCTTGACACTGTGGATCTCGGAATGTTGAATTCCCTAACGATATCCGAAATGGAATGACCCATACGTCTAGCTCCAACTACCATTCCGCCTTCAAATTCCGCAAAATGCTAATTCTCGTCGTGCGGCCATAATCACGTCAAAGCCTTTTCACATGAATAACTTGAACACAAATGAAAGCCCTGCCAAAGCACTTCGCATTTATACATTTTCTACGCAATACAACTGCCATCTGTATATTTGCATATTGCTATCCCATGACTTTTGTCACTTCAGTATAATATTCCGTCGGAGGAAGTCATGTGGTGACACATCAGATTTTTTTTATTTAATTAGCTGTGAATACAATATTACCAAACAGAAATAATAATATATATTATTGTATATACATATCTGTTACTGGAAACACTTGACTACAAGTCAACGATTACGAAAAAAAAGGTCGGGAAGAAGGGTGGTTATCTATTTATCTAGCTATATATCTATCTATCTACATATCTATCTATATATATATATATATATATATATATATATATATATGAAATGTTGATCCTCATACATTGTTGGTGTTGTGCAGCCGGGACAACAGGAAGGAGACAAATTTTGGAATAATAATTGATACGTTTATTTTAGCATCCATCTCCCAAGCACATCAAGGAGTTGCCCTATTTATAGAATTGGGTGCGTCGTGGTACTCATCCAATCAGCGGTATAAATTGTGATCACGAGGTAACGCTATCTTCTCAATAATAGTATTCTATAAGGACTTTATGTAATATGACAGATTTACGAGTTTGGTGATTTGGCGGGCGCCAAGAGGTTAATATAATTTATAAGAAAGAAAGGACTTCATCAAAAAATAGGAACAGGGATGCAATTTAGGTAGAGAATCGCCAAAATATTATATGTTTAGAATTTATTTAATTAATTGACTTGAAATATCATTACATATATATATATATATGAGCTTAGTTCTGCTGATTGCATAAAAAACAGGTACCCAAGTAGATATTATAGCAGTCCCATACACAGAATTTCAATGTTCTACGGTTAATCGTTTTTGAGTTATGAGAAATACATATATATGTATGTATATACAGACGTCACGACAAAAATCTCTCGAACAGATTTCAGATTTATTTTGCAATCCATTTTGTAAAACTGAGTCGTTTACTCTGTTGGCACATACAGACGTCATGCAAAAAATTGGCCAAATGGTCCGGGAATGATCAAAATTAATATTTCTGTTCAAATATGATACCCGAAGTTTTTCGGGATTGCGCTACTTCCTTTACTACGTAGAAGGAAGTAAAAATAACTTCAGTCTTACAATAATTTTAGAACAAAATGCTAATACAAGTTAGACATTTAAACATTTTTCAGACCTACCTATTTTTGACAAAAGTTCTTCATTTCTTAATATGTAAATACGAAACTCCGAACATGTCATATACATAAAACTGTATTATGTGAGTGTTACCGTCTTCACTACCTCCACATTAAATCGATTCTCTTAATTCATCCATTTAGAGTTTATCAGTAAAAAAAGGTCGCCCAACATCTGCGTTAAGAATAGGAATGCAAAAATTAAATTAACAAATTTTTAGCAATTCCGAAAAGCAATCGGTATTGAGACAAGCTTAAAAAATATTAGCCATTGTTCAATCAGATTATAATCTTCTATGCACTTAATCCTTTTGTCTTCAAATTTGAGGAATGACATCAGGCTGCAGAATTGGTCATACAGTCTCGCTTCGTCAATGATAACACATTTTTGTTGCAGAAACTCAAAGACACAAATTTTCCAATTTGAACTTTTTTTATTCTTTAAGTAACATCAATTCAAAACTTTAAAATCATAGAATTGTCGAGTCTATTATGTAAAGTTTTCAGGAGATTCTTTATATTTATATGCTTTGAAATTCATCATACACGTTCTGCTCTTCTTCCTTTGAAAGAGTACTTTCTGCGTGGAAATTTGAAAAAAAGGGGAACATTTTAAGGCTGGTGGAGTACATTATATTTTAACTGAAAAAGAGGACTTTTACTCTTCGTGGATACTATATGGCAACCCTAAGGAAAAGGAAACGTGTTGGCCCAATATAAAGTGTAATGTCAGTGAGAGCTGTTCTACTTTATAATAGTACGTATGTAAATATAATATTTACACCGTAAAAAATGCAACACCATGAAAGAATTGTCTGAAGTGAATGAAATTTACTCCAAATATGGCTTATTGTAGTACAAATAAACAATCAAATTTACAAGAAAAAAAACAAAACGAACACCGGAAATCCGTACTTTGTGTGTCCCTCACGCTGAGCAATGAGAGCCTGTACACGTCGTGAAATTGAATCATGCAGGTTCTGAATGTAATCCTGAGGAACGGCATTCCATACGGCTTCGATATGATGCCAAAATTCAGTCTTAGTGTCTGATGCACCAGCTGTGCAAGCGAGTCGCCGACGATGAAATTCCAGACATACTTAGTGACCAACATATCCGAGGAATAAGCAGGCCATGGAAGAAGCTAAACCTGTTGTACCGTAAAGAAGGCTTGTAGAGTCTAAGAAAGATATATACTGTCATTATCCGGTTGAAATAGAGCGCACGGAAGGCATCGAAGAATGGACAGGACCTCTGGCTCCACAACTTCCCTTATAAAGCGATCACTGTTGAAGTTGCCTACAATCTGCACTAGATAGGATTGACAGTTATAGCTAATAGTTTCCCACACCATAATGACAGGCGTTTTTGCGGTATGACGCTGAATAACACACTGCGAGAGCAGATGTTCCCTTCTGTAACGTCTGACGCGTACTCTTCCATCATTTTACTTCCGACTATACCGAGATTTATCAGGGAAACCAAATTGGTGCCGCAGAGCACCCCACCCATCAGTTGCCTTGCCTATTAAAGTCGGACGCGTCTGTGATTCAGCGACAGAGGAATCCTGCGTAGACAACCCTTGCACTCAGTTCATGCTGCAGCAGATGGCAACGAACCTTGGAGCTAGACAACACAACACCTGTGGCCGTGCTCCAACTTTGCGCTAAAACTCGAGAAAACGCTGTACGATCCGACACAACTATGCGGATGAGGTGTCTGTCGTCCCGTGCTGTTGCGCCATTGTATGCCCCACTGCCAGGATTTCGCCTTGTTTGGTTCTCCTCTGTCCATTTTTCCAAACGCACATTACTGTTGCAGCATTAAGCTGCGCGCTGGCTGCGATTGCTCGGTATGAAAGTCCACCCTCTAGCATACCAACGACACGCCCTCGTTCGAATTCTGTTATTTGTTGGAATGGCACTCCCCATTGTTGGCAAGTCTTAATGACCACTAATTAAACGTTCATCGCAGACAGAGGACGATCAACAGCTTTCAACGCAAATTTGCAGCCCTTTATATGCATGGAACAGGCGACCGATTCTCATTCCAGACATGCGCAGTTGCTTTGTAATTCTAATCACTTGCATTTCTTACCTATCTTTACATTTCGTGTAAGTTTGGTTCAATTCGAAATAATTGCTTTATTGTGTTGCAGTTTTTAGAAACATTAGTGTATAATACGATACAATAAAATGGTAATAGATAATTAGATAGGTTTACTGGTTGTACCATCTATCATCGTCTACAGTGTTCACTGGATGAAACAGAAAATCAATTATATATCAAATTCTGTTCATTAGCAGGCAATATTATAGAAAAAATTATGTTAAGATGCTTTAGTAATAAATAATGCCAATTACCGTTAGACAGGCTTGTTTGAATACGTCAAAAAATGATTCCCAAAACTTAGTAGGTTTGCTGTGAAATAAGGAAAAGTGTATTGTGTTTAAGAAAATTGCGCTTTGAAATTTTGTTATAATACTTTCGTTGATATGTTTCAAAGAACTGATTTGTAGCGTCATTATAACTTTAATCTGGAGCTGTAAACATGAAAAATTGGGATTTGAAGTCAAGACTAGCCGAATGCTAGACGAACATGCGTCCAATTACTCCACAAAAGCACGAGGTAAGGAAGGAGAAATATCCTCCCTCGCTTAAAGGGCCTCTATGGAGACGAAGATCCAGCCGTCAAATCCAGGTAGTGGCCAATTATAGTCTAGCGCATTTTATTTCATGCTCCACTACACAGTAACATAATTTTTAGAAGCTAGGGAACGTAGAGAAATCAGCAATTGCTCCCTCCACTATTTGAACTTCGGATCTGCTGAATACTCCCCGAACGTGCTTCGAATTACACTATGGAGGCAAGATGTAAAGAGGGAGAAAACAGCTTAGGGATTCAAAAAACATAATATGATCTATGAATTTTCGATTTATCTTGCAGTACCTTTTGTATTTGTTATATTTGAACAATAATAAAAGAAATGTGCTTTCAATTTATTCTTCATTCCGCTTTTTTCCCGTTCCTTTCTTCGCAACAAAAGAAGTCAGTTATTCTCAAACTC
>KK119714.1:101900-114741 GCA_000611955.2 Stegodyphus mimosarum
GTGCCAAATTCCACTGTTCGAATACTGAGAAATATATTTCGCTTCTTCGCATTAGGACTAAAAGCAATGTCAGGGGTTAACTTCGTCAAAGAAAATGGCTTACTCAATCTGGCTAAAGAAAATGCAGCGCTATAAAGACGTCTTATTCTGCTACCTTGAAAAAGGAGAGACTCTTGATTTTTCTCCGAGGTGTTCTCCCACGCCCTCTTCTGATTTACTTTATTTTTTGTTCAGCGCTAGTGTAGATTTATTTTCGCGCCGTTTTTCGAGACATAAAAATAAAAATTACATAGTTGGAAGTAGAGTTTTACTTTCTGTTGTTTTATTAGATCTTCTCACAATTGAGACGAAAAATGTTATTAGTTTTTGCGAGCTCGTTAAAGAAGCTTTTGGAATAAGAAATAAAAACATCTATGATTCACTTTCTGAATTTGCTTCTGCTGTTAAATTCGAAAAATATTTCTGTCAGTAAGACGCAATTCCTAATTGTTAATTTTTTTCTTATCTCGTGTTCTTCCTAACAAAAGGGAAATGCAGTTAAAATTGCCTTCGGAAAAGAGGAAAAAAAAACTTCCCTAGCTAATATTGGAGATAAAGTTTATTCAAAGTTACGGTAAAATAACACATTAGAAATAACGGAATAATAAACACCCTAAAATTAATTAAAAATGAAGAATTTGAATTATAATATTAATTAAAAAATATTTACTAGAGAAACTGAGCAATGCCGTTAAGATTAAACTCGCATAAAATGTCGGTTAGAAGTTTTTACGTTTTAAATTTTTATACACCGTATCTGTAAAGGCCATTTCCTTACCTTTATTTTCTCAACTGTTGGTCATCGACGTGTACTTCCTATTGCAAGATTGTTTCATCCGCAAATATTCACGTTTCTGAAATTTTAAAATTTGAAAAGAAATTGCAAAAATTAAGTAATCTAACATTTTTTTATATATTTTCCCTCTCCTTGTGCAACTACACTTATAGGGTAAAGTTGCACAAGTCGTACCACAGCTAAAGTCACATCTTTTAAATATTAAGAGTAATATCACGCCAATCGCACATCTTCGGGCAAAACGAGTTAACTCCTAGTCAACTATATTGTTTCACGTCGTGTTCATTTCCCTATAATATTTGTTAGGAACAAAGACCTATCTGAAGTCTCAGTCTGATCATCAAAAAATACTTAAGTTTTTGAAGGCAGGAAACGTGAAAAGCGACTATACTATGGCCTGGAGTCGAAACACGGTTCTTGCATTTGTTGCTAATCGTTTACAAAAATGTGGACGAGAGAAATACGATCAAACACCTAAACTACGGCTAGGCGGTCGGAAACAAGTCTTAGCTTTGTTTTTGCTGTACAGAGTTCATTTGTTACGAGTTTCTTCAATTATGAAATCAGCATTCGACATTCTGGGGAAATTAAAGGAAAACGAATGTAAGCTTCATACACACACGTGATCTGCTAAATTTATACGTAGATTGTAGAATTGTTAACAGCTTCTTAAACTAACAGCTGAACTCTCATTTAAAGCCCCATTTCAAATAATGGTTGAAGAAAGTTTTACGTAGATATTAAGAAATTTCCGAATACGTTAATTTCACATCTCATTTGATATTCGGTTAGGAAAATATGAAGAGAATATAAAGAATGGTATCTGTGATTCAGAAGATGTATTTTGGTATGCCATGTGCACCTATAAGTCACTACAGATAAGCTTTCGATATTTTCATTTAAATGCGCAGGTTTTAAAGCTATTTACCGGCCCGTGTCAATATTTACTTGCAATCGCAGGCGAAGTTTTCCAAGAATCATGTTTTCCTTAAATAAGCAACTCTTTAGAAGATATTTCATTGCTTTTCAGATTGCTATTGTTTACATTACTTAAAAAGCTTGGAAATTTCTTATTGGAGATGCGAGAACTAAATTTGCATATCCAACTGCATTCAGATCAAGAGTACCTCGAAGGATACACATTTCTAAATGGTTTCGGTGTTGCAACGTAGCTCTTTTTTATCTATTTTCTCATGAAATCACGCTGAGAGGTTCAAAAATAAATTTTTCGCTTCATATTTTACTAAAGCTCAACGCACACTTGCTTTACACAAAATGTTTGACATAACAAGTGCTTATTTATGCTACAAATGCCCTGAAATAATTCAACAAAGTTTTAGTAATTTCCAACGACTAGTTATTTTGAACAATTAAGTATTAACAGCCGAAATTTCAAAGTATTTTCATGGCTGGCTGATCAGAATCAAATAGCAAATCAAACGAGAAATCATTGAGGCAACGAAATATTCTTTCGCAACGTTTGGAAAGTAAATTGAGAATGTCCATACTCACTGAAACAAAATAAAAGGCACAAGCTTATCCAGTTTAACTGAGTAAAGAATAAAATATTTTCGTATAGACTTACGTCGAGACAGAGCATTACAAAAGATTAAATTCTATGCCTCTACTTTATATGACGCATTTTTGACAGTCTCGCCAGATGTTCCAACCATAAAATGACAACCATGGATAAAATAGCTGAAGATCAGAAACATTTTCAGTTTTAACAATGTCTTTAGCGTGTCTTATAATATATTAGCGATGTATGCCAGTCGGGCTCATTATGTGAGCTAGTTTATTTAAGGAATTATATACGTATTAAATACTCTTTTTAATACAGAGGAACACTAAGATAAATTTTTTACGTTACGCTATTGTCGTTTCAAATGGCCACATTCTTGCAGCTTAATGCTGTCGTGTGGTGTGGCCAATAAGCATTGGTCATTTAGCATTCTAATCGCTGATAATGTTGCCTAAGATGCACCAAGCGCGGCAAGCGGATACACCCGTCCGAAATCTGCAGTCCTTTCTCAGTTTTCATGAAAAACATCCCCTGGGATGGATACTTGGAATTTTCACTTCTCTTCCTCTTCCACCAAACTTCTTGATAGGACTTTTGGCTCTTCATTGTTTTAAGCACTCCCATGCTGCGTAGATATTATACACGTACAATCAATCAAACCCTTCTCCTGGATTTTAACCTGGGCTCAGTGATACGACAGCCAGCAGGGCTAATCACTATGACGATCAGGACGCCCATTTATTCAATTATAAAAATAAGCATTTTATGAAATAATATGATGTTATGTAGTTTATATACATAGTATTCAAATTCTAGTATATAGACATTTCTAAGCTTTCTTTCTGCCATGTTATAGAGAGTATTGGATTTTCGAAATTAGAAATGTTAAACTTACTTGTACTCTAATAACATCACAGACTGTTAAGAAAATCAGGACTGCGAATTTATAGGCATGAAATCTTTATTTATGTTTCGCAAAATACGTAGGAAAAACTATTTACAATAAATCATTGAAAAATGTCACTATCACACCTATCCGAATCCAGTTTTTACACCGAGTTTTCAGGACGGAACCGGTTTCGACAAAGAATAGCTTTCTCAGAAAACGGAAAACTATTTTTTCGTGCGCTCGTCTCTTTTATGCTTTTCGTGTAATAGGATGTTTACGTGCTGAGCTGGTGGCTTCACACTAGAAGCGTTAATTCGTTTCTGAGTTCTCGAAGTTCTAAAGATAAGTGACCACTCAGGACAAACGTAACGCCTTGGTAACTGACATCACAAAGTTAAGAGAAGCCCACAAGCAGTTGCAACAGGATTATTTTTCTGGCGTTAAAAAGAATATGACAATTCACTATTAGTCCAAAGTGGCTTTGTCCCTGAAGGACTATTGTTTTCGTTTTGCGCTTTAACGTCGAATCACTCTGAATGTCCATTTCACTTTTCAAATTGTTGCCACCAAATATTATCGCAATGTATTATAGTTTAAGAAATTAAATAATGAAGAATCTGCATATGTATGTTTCTCGCATTGTGATAAAACAACGGTAACCAAAGCCATCTAATTTTGAATAACGTAATCATACTGCGAATATGGGCATCCGGAAGCCCAAGTTGAAATTTAGAATTTGTTTTATTATCGATTTCATATTTTGTAAAACTTTAACGTTTTTTTGATTAACAAACTCAAGGATTTCAAAGCGAGCAATGGCAACGTTGTAGAGACAAAAGCGTTTTTATATCCGGCATATTATCATCCGAAACTATGTATCGGAAATTTTGAAGCTATGCTCAATTTAAAATTATTTTGCGATATTGTTCTTGAACTGAATTTTATGGTTTAAGGGCGAAGAACATGATATTTAATAAATAAAGATGGTAAATACACAAAATGGTAAAAAAAACGCCCCTTTGGACGTAATTTAAAATCTGAAACCTTTCAAGGTTTTTTTTTTTTTTATCAACTGAAATCTGCGTTCTGAAGTACAACTTCTAATTATTTCCTTTCTGCTTTAAGCCTAATTTTAAATAAAGTAGAAACATTTCAAATTTACTGAATAGCAGCACAACTGTGTGCTATTTTCCTTTATCATGAACCTGTAAGGTTTTAGTTTAAACTAACAAAGTTTTATTTTAATTTGCTCTTTTCTATCTGTTCTCATTTCAACTTTCCGTTAGAATAAGCGCGCGTTTCAGCTTTATGCTAATTTGAAGTGGAGCCAAATTCTACTTAAACAAGAGGTAGGAACCTCTCAGTGTGCGAGAACTTTTAGTCTCAAACCACTGCTACTCTATTCAACGTTCGTCTGACCAGCTAGTATTTAAATTCTAAGCCGTAGCGCTATTACGCTATTTCTTATTGAAGTAAATCTAAGTGCGTCAGTATTAGTTAAATCTTGCTACGCACCATTTAGTTTAGATGCCAACCTCGCGTTATAGCTCTGTGAGGAACAACTTTTTAATTTCTAATTAGTTTTAGTTTAAATTATCTGATTGTTCAGTTTAGACCCAAGTGGCGGTCATTATTTTCTGTATCCCTCCCGAGTTGGGAAGTGGCTGTAAATAATTATGGTTTAATAAAAGAGGATTTTAAATCCTTCCCACGTATAGTTATTCTACCACTTAATCACAGTATTCTACCACAGAACATAGCTGCATTCAGTTCCCTGTTCAAGATCAGGATTTGGTTACTTTCACGAAGATGTTTGCCAAGAATATGCATCGAACACTCAGTCCTGACAAACCTTATATTTGATATCGATACTCCAAGGTATTTCCTTGAAAGCAGTAATAATCTTTTAGCGTTAAAAAACACAATTTTGGCGCTTTAAGATATCTTATAAACACCAGAAGCATCAGTAGAATATCTAAACATCTTTCTTTGTTTTATAGAAGGTTAAATTATATATAAGATATCCTTTTCCCTGTTTTTTTCCTCTTTTTTTGTTTGCTACTTCTCGATGAATGAAGAAATCTTTCTCTCTGAAGCTTTCAAATAAAAGGTTTCCCCAAAAGAGGTTTTTTTTCTCACGTGTATCGAACTCTCAGGCGAACTAGTTTCTTTCATCGTGGTTTTGTGGAAGTTTCTGAAATGTGCCTTAGAACAAAAGGGACTTGAAGTATATTTGTATTAGTTCTTTAGACAGAAAAGAAAAGTCTCATGTTTTTAGCAAGCAGAAAGAATTCTGTTATAATATCCCCTTTATTCTATTGATCTTCAATTAGTTCTACTTCCTTACAAATAATTGTATAACAATCTTTGGCAACTAAAAACTGTTGCTGTTTTTATAATTTTATTTTGCGTATTATCTTATTTAGGTGATTTAATAAAATAAATGGAGTTATGCAACGCAATTACAATTTTTTTCCAGAATTGAAAGTTGAGAATTTTCTGGTTAATCATAATATTTGCTAGCAAATGAAGCTATCTTCTCTGGAGGCTTTGTTATAATTCAAAGAGAAAGTTTATTTCTTTATCTTTTCTGCGAAGGTATTGAAATAATCTGTAAAATGTGTGAATAGCGTAATCAGGCAGCAGTAATGCAACTGAGATACTAAAACTGCCTTCCATTGATCTATTACGTCAGCGCTTTCATTGTCTTATAGTGTCCAAAACTGACGTCTTTTGAAGTCGATTTTCAATTTTGGGATTAGAAAACAGACACATGAAATAATGGAGTTAAGGTACCATAGAGACCATCGGGAGGAATTAAGGAGGGAAAAGTTTTTCACGGATGTTTTTTCTTCCAAATACTCATTAATTAGAAATGTGGTGTTACAGGGCGTATTGCCATGATATAACGCTTAGTTGGTTTCTATTCTTGGTCTCAAACACATGATCCTTTTCCTCAGTCTTGAAGAACTTCTCGGCAGAGATTGTTCACAGTTGATCCTGGAGGCAGAAATTCTGTTTGGATGAGTCTCTAGCCATTGAAAAAGCGAATCAACTTGCTTTTGATCTTCGACTCGCTTATTTTTGGCCTTTGTGAGATTCAAGGATGTCGTTCCTGGCTGTAGCGTTTGATTTATGTGTCGTACTCGAACACCTAAGTCTTGACGTCAGTAATGACAAATTTTGGAAAATGAGGATCATTTTCAATCCGCTACAAAAAGTCAAGGCACTTGTCCTTCCTGTTGTGGTTCTGTTCCTATGGAAGATTTCCCAAAATACTTTTCCCACAAATTTACCTCCTTAATTTAATTTATCTAATTCTAATGAATTGTTGTTTGATCTAAATTCAACTATTCTCCAGTCATTCAGACTACAAGATTACATTTAGATTAGATTAGTATATTTGAATATAACGAAGGTAAGAGGGCATTATCTGCTTAAAAAGAGGGCTGCCTTCTTGGAGGGTCTTTTGAAGGACACTGGCATGTGTTTACGTTACGCAAGGAGAAAACCACGAAACTCAATCCTGCAGTCAGCTCGGTCTCCTGAGATCGAACAATGCCAGGTCGAATTACCAGGATTAGAAAAACAAATAAAAGGTATTATTCTTTGCCGACTACCAACATTCTTAGAAGTGTCTGTTTTCGAGGCTGAGTCAAATACAGAAATGTAATTTTTCCAGAAGTGTCAATGCTTACAAAGCCACGTATTTGATAATGTATGGTAGTGAAACATAGAGCAAATATTAAAAAAACGTGGAAAGAATTCACTGCAAATTTTCTAAACTAAAAACATTTTCAAGCCGAATATATTACGTTAGAATTTCGCAATTTATGTAAATTAAAAATCAGTGGGTTGTAATAACTCAAAATAAATAAAAGATCTTTGGGCTCATGACGGGCAACAATTTGATTTACGCTTATGAATTTGACATGGTCATCCATACGTGACTATTTGCAAAGGAGACAAAAAATGGAAGGATCTTTATGAGTTAATAATGCAACTGGAAATGACAAGATGCACGTGTAAAATCATCAGGTTTCCAAAGTTGAAATCCTTGAGAGATGCTTAAGAAATACAAACTAATTTACAGGTAGAAGACTTCACGTCGAAAAGAAAACTTTTTGTAAACAGTTGTTTTCTGATATAATGAGACCGTGAAACATAAAACTTATCAAATAAATTCTGCGACGGAGTGGCTTTGAATAGTGACATTCGTCGGAATTTGAAAAAACCAAGGGGAATTTTATTTGGATGGCGTTTTTATAATGTAAGAAATTCCTGTATGTTGAGAATTTTCTCAGTGCAGAAGTCGAAATACTAGAATTTTATTTTTCAGTGCTTTAACTCTCCAATTCGGGGCTTTTGAATGGACGTACTTGCTCTTCGACTTTTGAGTACATCTTCAAATTTCATATTTCTTATTGCGTTATTCGATGAAAAATATGAACCAAAAAGTAAATATATATATCTTTATAATCCAGTGACAAATAATATTTATTTCTCATGGTATCCAGAAAAATCACAGAATAATAGTCACTCTAGTAATGTAGTTAGTATAAAATTGTTCAAGCGTAAAATGTTTTAAGTTAAACTAACAAGTTTCATTATACTTATAGCGTCATTTGCTCATTGTTTCTAATTCGCACTTCTCTAAAAGAATATAATTTTATTTAGTCCTGTTTCACGCTGTGTGCTCCTAAGGGTATCCTTAAACAAAATCGCTAGACAGTTACATATAGAAACCTAAAACAAATACGCAAAAGTGAAACATAAAATTATCAAAGCAATAATCTTGTGTTTGACGCAGATTTAGTCAATAATTCAATTAGTTTTGAAGGAAACAGGTACAATTCCCTCTTCTTCATCTGCAGCAAAGAATTCTGCAAGATTTTAAAGCAGTCACAGTTCCAAGTGCCGTTGATATGCTACGATTAACATGCGTTTCACATGTTGTTTTCCGTTGTGATAACACGTAAGTACCAAAATGTGCAATAAATAAAAAAATACTAGTTAAAATATTCCTATTTAATAAAGAGGTATATAAGGTATTTCTCCTATCTTCTTAGCATGCCTTCGTGGCGTAGTGGTCAGCACGCTCAGTGCATATTCGAAAGGCCCGTGGTTCGAGTCCCGGCAGGGGCATTGCTCATTTTTCTTGTCTCCTGCATCGAAATGACCTAATGTCTCTACATGGGGCGCCCGAACTATAAGATGGTGAATGATGATTCTTGACTACCAGGATTTGACGACTGGGTCCCCTAATCTCCAGTCGCCCTTTAAAAGGGGGTGTACATGAGGTATTTCTCCCGCCTTCTTAGCATGTCTTCGTTGAGTAGCGGTCAGCACACTCGGCACGTATTCGAGAGGTTCGTGGTTTGAGTCCCAGCCAGGGTATTGCTCATTTTTCATCTCCCGTTTCCAAAAAAGAACCTAATGTCTCTACAGGTAAATAAAAAAACGCATAACTATAAAAGTACATTAAAAGAAAATTATGAAATTAGACACAAGTACTTGTAATTTACAAAAACATTAAGTAAAGCAAAAGCATAAAAAGAGGGGTCAGGATACATTTGGGAGTCAGGAATAATTCTTGTCTTCTGTTCATCATTAAATTATTGCAATTTTATTTCTAATGTCCATTATTTTCCTTGACGTAAATTAAAAGGTTAGAATTAAACATAGCTTGCAGATATTCGAATTTATAAGACTCAGCGACAGCGTTTTTGTCATAGTTTAGTCAGTTCTTTAGACTAAAGTTCAACCTCAGGAATACTGAGTATTAATTAACAGTCACTTCTAACATTAGCCCAGTAGATAAGATCCCTGAATGTTGGTAGTTTGCCATGAATTCAAACCATATCAAACAGGGTCAGTAACATAGACCTTTTCATAGTTTTCCCATTCGTAACACTAATACGAGTCAGTTTTCTCTGGAACCTCCACCACAAAGGCATCCCCTCCCTTAAAACAGATAGATCTTGGTGCGTTTTGCCATAATCGATGTAATCCTGACCCTTCTGTTCTCAAAATCTATGTAAATATTTAAAAATGATCAGTCCATTAATTGTGTAGCATTTTTAGCGCTGCTTTACATAATATGCTAATTAGTGATAGTTGTTGCTAGAAGGAAACTGAAGTCATGGTTTCAAATCCGTGCAGCCTGAGTGTACTCTTTCATTTCTCTCAGGTGCAATATCGCTCACTCCGTGTGGTACATCTTGATTGTTGATTTGAGCCCCACGGCTTTAAGGTGCTTCTCAGTCTGTCTATCAGGTCAAGGTGTACCACAGGGTGGCCGGTAAGATACACCAGAAGACACAGTGCCGCTTCAAAGTTCACCATAAGCCCAGCAAATGGAGAAAATTTGCCAGATAGAAGTTGTCAGTTTTAATACGTAGAATTCTTTTTCCTTTACATAATAAAGGAACTGAAAATTGTAATTTAGATTTATTACTGCATATGAGACATGTATTTTAATGAATTAATATTTAATAAATTTTATATTTATTATGATATTTGTGAAAGTTAAAAAAGTTAAAAGGAAGGGGAAAACTTTGCATTCAGATTCCAGCTGATCTTTAGAGTAAGTATACATTTCGCTTGCAGCTGGAAATATCCATTTAATAAAAAATTATTTTTAATAACCAAAAATATATGCTCCATCTTTCAAATAATATGTTAAAAAATATGAAAATTTTCATATTTTAACGATTGCCCAAAATGAATTGTTAAAGTTTATTACGTTCTCGCTGAGCTCGCAGTCTACCAATCTACTTTTACACACGCTCTTGCTAACCCATTTCTTTCTGTCATTTTAGCTTTATTTTTAATCTCATTTTCTTCGCACTTACGCCGTATACAATTCAAGAGCAAAATCACAAGATATTTAAAATCAGCATATCTTTAGAATTTCCGATAGGCAGCCTCAGGCTCTGGAGATAACAATGTTTTATTCGGTACACAGTTGCCACTGTTCGCTTTCAAATCGTTGAGTTTGTTTATCAAAAATCCATTAAAATTTTACAAAATATGAAATTAATAATAAAAATGTATAACGTCATTCTATGAAAACACTGAATATTTTTTATTACATATATCACGAGTTTAATATATTTTTATTAATTAGATCAATCCTATTCAAAGATAAGAGACGAATATTAAGCACTACACGTATTGCTTTCATAGAGCTTAGTTTGTTAATCCGTCACACACAGATTCGATTTGAAAGATAAATATCTTACATTTTACCGAATGGCAGCAGACTCGAATCAAAAGCAAAAAGATACATTTCTAAATTTTATTATTACATTATTTTATTATTAACGCAAAATCCCAGTTCGAGACTAATAGCCCATTTTGGGCTAAAAAGAAACTAAAACTGAATATTTCTGACACTCTAGCTTGATTACTCAAGCATACTTATGATATGTAATCTAATCAAGAATCGCATGTTTTCCGAACCAAGTGTTGCTAAAATATAGATTAGCAGAGAGTGGTGTAAAATTTTCTTCTTCTCTTTCTTTGTTTTCCTCTTAAATTAATGTCATTTGTTGCCATCTGATAAACAAAAATTTATAGTCAAATAAAATTAAAAACGCAGCTCCAAGTATTGCGTTAGTTCTAAAAGATCGATATTTGTCTCTATGTTTCTGCTTCATACATATAAAAGCATCAAAATACTATTCAAGGGAGTAGTAATTTTTTAATAAATTTTGATACGGAAATTTTATCATTTTATTAGATGGTTTGGGGAAGACAGTATTATACACGAGAATTAGAGTTTTGCAATCGAGTTGCTTATTATAAGAAGCGTTGCTTTAATAATTATGGGCATAAACTTTAATATTATCAATTGCGAAATATAATTAAGATATACTGATTACTTTTACATGATTTGCTTTTTTTACACTGATAAAGAATATGCTTTTCTAGAACTCAGATGATAAATAACTAATGTTATGACTCTCCACATTCGCAAAACGTTTTCTGTTCTATTAAGACGCGAATTTTTACATTTAATATGGAGAGAATAACATCTGATTTCAGTTATTAGAGGTAAAAATAAAAAAATACCTTAAATCTTTATCATTCAGAGATTACAATCGTCTTTATTTCTAAGATATTCCTGATTATCACTGCATAAATGCATGAGTTATGTTATGTTTAAATGTTATGTTTTTTAAACAACGTCTCTGTTAGTTAATGTTTTAATTTATCAAGAAATGGAAATTCGATGGACATTATTTTTTTAGCTTTACTAAAAAACACATAATTGTTTTTTTTTAAAAATATATAACCATATCTTTTTAAATCACACACAGACAGATTCAGAATACTTTTACCAAAACCTCTACTCATTTCAAGAAAATTTGAAAGAAGACTCTCTTCGTTAAGTATTCAAAGCAGCTGCATTTTATCGGAAATATTTTCTTTAAATACATAAAATTAATAAAATTTAAAAGAAGAAAACACCTCTGTGACCCCATCTGTACAACAAATTAAAAAGAAAATAATTAAAAAATGTTGATATAAGATTTTGGGAAACAAAAACTTTCATTAATTTATGTAAATTAATTACAATTAATTCAAGTGATTATGCGCTAAAATCACAAAAATTAACTGAACACTTTCATCACGTGATCATTAAACTCTTCCAAGAGAAAGATTTAAATTCCGATACTTATTTTCCCATGGCTTTCGAAAAGTTTAGTTTACGCACTTTTTTTTCTTCATTTTTTTCATATTCCTTTTAAATGAATGATGCTGTAATAGTTGTTATTAAATGTTCTTCATTTTATTTATTTATCTGTGAATTCAATGAGATATTTGTGGCAAAAAAAGAAATGTATTTTAGCTTTTTTTTTTTTTTCGAGGATGCACGTTGCGGTGGCTAAAACTCATTTCACTCTCAAATGCTTATAACGTTTCTGTGAAACTTACATCACTTCAAAATTTAATTTTGTTCAGCTTTAAAGTTGGTGCACGTCTTTCCATTTATTACATTAAGATCAATTTCTCACCTATCAGTAAACTTCGTTCCTCATTTTTTACAGAGCTTATTTCTGATTTTCGTTCTTAGGAAATTTATATTCTCTCTTGTTTGTGTGAGTTTATTATACGTCGACCATACCAAAAAGGAACATGAATCCAATACTAATATTGAATCCAATACTAATATTGGATTCATGTGTCAAGGAACATGAATCCAATATTAGTATTAATGCTCAAACAGGACACCGAATATGAATTTCCTCTTTTCGAATATGTTTAAAGAAAAAATAAACAAACTTTCGATAACCTAATCATAATTCGTCACTTAATCACAGTTTTGAAATTGGCTTTGTGAAAAACCATTATGCTTCTTCAGTAAATGAAATGAAATTCCTTCTTTCGCATACACAAAAATTTATATTCTTTAGCTAATAGGATTAATTCAAACCGCCGCCCAACTGGAATAGTAGTTAGCGACGCTGATTGCAATAACGAAGAGCCTAGGCTCGAATTCTAGAAACGGCATGGATGTCTTTAAATGTATAGTGTCTATGAGGCACGGGGACACTCTAAATATGCGGCAAGTCGAGAGGATAGTGGA
>KK119714.1:124056-137950 GCA_000611955.2 Stegodyphus mimosarum
GTGAAAAGGAAATTGTACAAGCAAAGTAATAAGACGTTAAAGCTTTATTTGAAGAAAATCTGGTGTTGATGCTACATGACTTTTGCGCAGCCTATTAAATTACACACAATTTTTGGTAGACATCATTTAAATTTATTTCTTAGAATTATTCTAACTTAATTAATCGATCTGTCAAGGTAAGTTGAAAATAATTTCAAAAATTGCAAATTTTTAACTTAAATAGTTAGACCAATTTTTGTTGTACGGGAGTTAAACATTTTATAATTTTATTTTCTATAATGAGTAGATACAGTAAAGCGTAAGATATTCTCTTTTTTAAATTTAATCGTCCTCTTACTGAGCAGTGAACCAATCTATTGAAAATTAATAAACGCAGTTTTTAAAAATATCTCATGCACTTTATAATGCGACTGATTTAAATATAAAAGCATTTAAATCCAGAGCTATCTAATTAGAAATATTAAATATTTTTATGAAATGACACTACATTAGTTAATAAAAATTATTAATGCACATTTTAGGGTAACTTTTTTAGGCAGCTGGCCGCTCCAGTGGCTAGTTTTCAAAGAAATAATACAGAAATATATATATATATATATATTTGAATTTAACAAATATTCTCTATTCGAATCGAAGACTGAAGTAGATATATTGATTAATCTTAATAAGTTTCTTAATACTTGAGCAAAAGCTGTAAAGTAATAAAATAATAATTTATTTACTAATGGATAATTATGTATATTATATCCTTTGAGAAAAGTAGTAGAATTTTAGTTGAATGAAGTAACTTATAAGTATTTAAAAATGAATATTGAAAATGTTTTTGGTAAAATGAAGCATCAAATATGGATCATGAAAAAGCTGAAAATGGAAATTTTAAAATTGAAAGAGTAATCAGTTAACAGAGTAATTATCGTCATTGATAGGAAATTGGGTAACATTTAAAAGGAAACAAACCTATCCCCGATCAATTAACAATAATTAATAAATGCGAAGGTTCTTCGTCTTTTATTCAGGTAAGAATTATGATGCCAAACTGGTATTAGGTAAGTTAAGTCAAGTAGGTATATATTAAGTGAGATGAATTCAAGTTAATGCACTATATAGTATTCATTATGAAAACGGTAGATCCGTTAAGTTTAAAAATTGTTTTAATATCGTGCGATATTAGAGTGAGAAGTAGTAGTATTACTTTTCTTACTTGAGTAAAGTGTCTCTCGACACCCTCGCTTTCAATGATGTTATTTCAAAAAAACTTAGAAACATAATAAACAGAGTGCAATATTTGTAAAATAATTAATTATAAAAGTTGAAAAATATTTTACAGAAAATAAAAAGGTACAATGAAATGTACATATTATACATAAACGGCCAGAAAATGAATTAACTTAGGTGCTTGGGAGTGTTCAAAGTGAGACATGTCCGTTACTGTCTTCGTACCCAGAATGGAATTTGGAATTCGAACCAGGATGGACAGAGGAGGGGCGAATGAGTTAGTGGCAGTCGGTAACATTGAGAATCTGTATTTTTAGAATGCGGGAAGGAAGTGATTGTGAAACTCCCTTTTGAGTGCAGGTGACGTCTGTTGAAATTTTGATTTTAAACTGACCAGACAAAGAAAATGAATTACTTTCTGGCTAATTGTCATAGCGGAAAGACTAGAATCTTCACGGCTTACGAGCTACTAACCAGTCTTAGAAAATTTGTAAATAGGCGAATTTTTTAACACCAATGAAAAAACGCCAGAAACAATAATTGTTTACATTATATACAATAATTTCAGTAATTACACTATTTACAAATCCTTTAACTGAGAGTCATCCAACATATGCCGCCTTTTCAGGTTTAGGAATAAATTTTTTAAGTACTTGATTATTTTTGAGGATTTTAATAAGTAGCAGAATTTCTTGTTGTAGTCTTTTGTGTTTCGTGTAGATCTGTTGCATCTGTACAAATATGCATATGTCGCTGTACTTGATTTAATATAGTATTACTAATAACTTTCCTGGAAATCTTGGAAGTCCAATTTATTAATTTGTTAGTATTGAAATTGGAGTCGCGTATTTTATCAAACAGCAGAATCCTTTTGTAGTTAATGATTTGAAGATCTAGATAGGTCTAGATCTACTTAATAAAATTCTCAAAAATAATGAAGTACCTAATAACTTTATTAATAATTGTCTTAACAAAGCCAGCGTTGAATACTGTACCTAAATCATTTGACTGATACGGATATGAACATTTATTCCTAAACCTGAAAAGGTGGTATATGTTGGATGTCTATCAGTTAAAAGATTTATAAATAGTGTCAATACTGAAATTATTGTATATAATGTAAAATTAATTTTTTCTGACGTTTTTCTTTATTGCTCTTACTAAAAAATGCGCCTATTTCCAAATTTTCTAAGACTGCTTAGTAGCTGTCATGAACAGCTAAGATTCTAGTACTTTCTTGCTCTTTCCGCTACGACAATTAGCCAGAAATTAATTCATTTCCTTTATCTGGTCAGTTTTAAATCAAAATTTCAACAAAGTACTTGCACTCCAAAGAGTGTTCCACAACCACTTCCTCCCCGCATTCTAAAAATAGATTCTCAGTGCTCCCACTGCCACTAACTCATTTGTCCCTCCTCTTTCCATCCGGGTTCGAAGTCCAAATTCCATTTTGGGTACGAAGATATGCCTCACTTTAACACCCACAAACACTAAGTTAATTAATTAATTTTCTGGCTATTTATGCATATTACGTACATTTCCTTTTGTACATTTAGATGTACTTTCTTATCTTCTGTAAATATGTTTTTCAACTTTTATACTTAATTACTTTTAATAACTTTTTGCAAAGATTGCATTTTGTTTATTAAATTTTCTTTGAATTAGCATGGTTTAAAGAGAGGGTGTCGGGGGGTGGCACTTTACTCAAGTAAGAAAAATAATAATAATACTTCTCACTCTAATATCTCAAGACATTAAAACAATTTTTAAACTTAACGGAACTACCGTTTTCATACTGAATTCTATATAGCGCATTAACTTAAATATTCATCTCAACTAATATCTACCTGCTTGGCTTAAACTCAGCTTACTGAATACCAGTTTGGTATTATAATTCTTATTTGAGTAAAAGACGAAACATCTTCACGTTTGTTAATTATTGTTAATTGATCAGGGGTTGGTTTGTTCCCTTTGAAAAGTGAACCAAATTACGATCAATGATGATAATTACTTGGTTAATTGATAACTCTTTCATTTTTAAAGTTTCCATTTTCAAGTTTTTCATGATTAATATTTGATGTTTCATTTTACCAAAATAATTTTCAATATTCATTTTTAAATAATTATAGTTTACTTCATTCAACTAAAATTCTACTACCTTTCTCAAAGGAGACAACATACTCAATAATCCATTAGTAAATAAATTATATATTCATATATATATATATATATATATATATATATATAACTAAGGATAGGCTGCTTTTAATATTTTGTGATTTTGCTTTTGGCTTTTATGTGGCGTAAGCAAGAAGAAAGTGATGCTTGATAATAAATCTAAAAATACAAAAAAAAGTTGTGTTAACGAGCAGTGAGTCCAAGAGCAGATTGGTAACCTGCGATGTTCAGGGAAAGGGTAAAAAGCTTTAACATATCTGGTAGTGAGACCTTAAAATCTGAATGCTTTCAGATTTCCTTCCTTTCTTTTTTTGAAGTATTTTATTTTTTATATTCTGGGAATGCTCCGAAATCTACTTAAATGAAATTATGCATTTAATCATTTGATCATTTTGAAATTTTATATATTGCATGCTTTTACTGATCTTATTTTATACTTTTATAATTCATTCATTATTTTATTACCACCGCTTTAATAATAATAATAATAATTATAAGCAAACATGCTTTTCATTCTTGTACTGCAAACTTGCTACTTTTAATTCGATTAAGTTTCGAAAACATTTTTGTTTGATAAAGAAAATAAGCCTTAGGAATAAGTTTTCAAATGTTAAGAACCCATCATTTATCCTGTCATGTTGTTTTATTACTTCAGAATCTAATTCTAAAAAAGTTTGAATATTTGAAATTTCTTTTTCCAATTTTCGTATTGGAGATTTTGTTTCTGTCTTTACTTATGTGACAAAAAATTCTCGAGTAGCTTATTCCACTTATCCGTCATGTATTGTTTCTTCTGATCACGGTTTTGTAAGTGTTAACTCTTTTTAGCAACAGCAAGCAATTCGCACAGTTGTTAATTATAGATCCGATTTCTGTTATCAATTTGCTGCTCTCATTTCTACTATCTATCTGCACTTTTCGATGTTTCGTATCGACAACACATTTTATTTCATATGTATAATTTCATTCTGTTGAAATTACAACATTTATAACAGAGAAGCCAGACGAACGCTAATTGATTGAATTATTATGTTAAGGCAGAGCACACTAGAGCTATTTGCCTAACAGCGGAGATGCCGTCATGGAGGACGTTTTAAGTCAAACTGACTCGTAATACAAATTACACATGACAAAAACGTCCATGCAACCATCCCATTCGTTGGGATTTGAATTCCTGATCTAAGTACCAGTGCTCAGCTACTCGGCTACTCAGGCTCGATCCGGCTTCAGATCTCGGCAGAAGGGCTGACTTCATGGACATTTTCGTGATTTTCTCTATGTATAGCGGGAATGCAAGTCCGTTTGCTTTAAGAAACGTACCTACACAGCATTCCATTTCTTAGACAGATAACTCTGTTGTACTTAATCATAATTCAATAAATCCAAAAAACTGTAATCCACTTAAAATGACCAATGAATTCCACATTTTTAGTGTGAAGTTTTATCGCACACAATTTTTAATTGCAGTATTTAGCAGGAACATTATTTTACACACAAAAAATTTCAAAAGTATTAAATCTGAATCATTGTTGATCCGATTATATCAGAATATGGAAGAAATTTCAGAGTAAATATAACCTTAATTTTTGATGACGCTTTTATTTTCCTCCTTGCTTTCCTAAATGCTTGTTACTTTTTAATAAAATGTTATAAGTTTTTATATGCTTTACCAATAAAAACGACTTGATCTCTGCTGAACATGTTACGCTTATCTTAAGTCTTTTGTGTTAAAGCAACGACAGTAATTGCCTATCTGGCAATTGCTGCCTGGAGTGGCACAATTCATCGCCAATGGTATCCAAATCCTTCGGCTGTAATCTTGCTAACTCTTTATCATTATTAATCATGACAGGTTTTGTCGTTATTTAAGGAAAGTTTGTGCCCCAGATGAATCTCTGACGACGCTTATCCGAAGAGCGCAAATGAGTCTCTTTATTTCCTTGTATAAAGTAAAGGAAGTATTGTAATCGTGAAAAATTTCGGATATCATACTTCAGCAAAACTATCCATTTTGATCGTTGTCGAATACATTTTGACTAGATTTTACCTGATGTTGAATGAACGGACTGAATAAAGGACTGTTATTTCCAAAATGAATTGCAAATTGGATTTAAAATGGATTCAAATGAAATTTTTTATCACATCTGTACGCATGTATATACTATAAGGTATTTGTCTCCCCTTCTTTTCATTCCTTCGTGGTGTAGTGGTCAGCACACTCGACGCGTAACCGAGAAATCCGTGGTTCAATCCCCGGCTATGGTGTTGCTCATTTTTCATCTCTCCTACTTCCAAACTAACCTAATGACTGTACAAGTGGTGCCCGAGCTAAAAGGTGATGAATCATGATGCTCCACCACCACGATTTGGCGATTGGGGGCCCTAATCTCCAGTCGTTCTTTAAAAGGGGGAGTACATAAGGCATTTCTCCCGCCTTCTTCGCATAACTTCGTGGTGTAGCGGTCAGCGCACTCGACGCGTAACCGAGAGGTCTGTGGTTTGATTCCCGTCGAAAACGTTGCCCATTTTTCATTTCACTTGCTTCCAAAAAAAAAATTCTAATGTCTGTATAATACTGATATACATAAGCGTGCATCTCGCATTATTTCAAAATAAATTAGCTCTAGAATTTTGAAATTTTGTACATGGGACAGCTATAACACCTAGTTCACTTACCGCTTTTATTGCAATTGACAGTACTAAAGTTATGTATATACCACTCACTTACTCGGCTTAAAAATCCTTATCCGACCTTCATTTTCGCAATTGGTCGTCGTAGTCATACACTTCAAGTTACAAAAGAGGTATAAATGACGAATCCTATACTTGTATTTGAGAAAGTTTTATACTCGCTGCGAAAAAAAAAAAGAATTATTATTAATTTGACTTGCCTGCGACGAAAATTAACCGGCACATTTAATTTCAAAATTTGATTAATTAACTTCGAATAATTCGAAGAAATATGTATTTAAATTAAGTGCAGCCAAAAATTTAATAGGCCTTACAAGAAAGAAAAAATTTAAAAAAAATGTTGCCATCAAGTATTATCACCCTGTATTATATTTAAAGAAATTAAATAAGGAAGAATCTGCGTAAATGTATGGATGCTTCTCTCATTGTAATAAAACAACGGTACGTAGAGCCATCAAATTCTGAATAAAATACATCTCCACCCGAATATGAGCATCTGGAAACCCAAATTTGGAATTTGTTTTCTTATCGACTTCATATTTTTTAAAGCATTTATGAGTTTTCATTATTAAACTGAAGGATTTCAAAGCGAGCAATGGCAACAGTGTACGAGAAAAAAACATTTTTATCTCCAGCGCGCGAGACTGTGTATCGGAGATTCTAAAGATATGCTATTTTAAATATTCTGCAATATTGCTGTTAGATTGAATTTTATGGTTTAAGTGCGAAGAACATGGTATTTAATAAATAAAGGTTACATACAAAACTTTAAAACACGCCCTTTTGGACGTAATATAAAATCTGAAAACTTTCAGGTTTTTTTTTCTCTAAATTTATTCTGTCTGTTGCTAATTCACAAACTAAGCGATTTAAAGGTAATAGACGCAGTTCTCCATCTTTAGTGCTGTAAAAGAATTATCTCTATCTTCAGCGCGTACTTTCGTGGTATAATCGTAAGCATTTCCATCTATCCATCGGAACGCTTTGAATTCGAATCCCCACTAGACCATAGCATTTTTTTACCAGATGTATTTATATTTCCTGCTAAAAAGTAACCTAAAGACTCTATTATGAGTCTTTATGAGTTACTAATTAGACCCGTAAAATTACACTAGAGAGACACATAGCGTCATTATATATTTTTTCTTTTTTGATTAATTATTTTAGGCTGCTAGTCGTGTAGTCGCTAGTATATTTGATCTTTGAAAAAATGCCGTTTTTACTTTATTTGATTCTAATATGCATCCATTAAATTTCTGAATATCTGTATCCTCGGAATTTGGAATTTTCTAGCAAATCTCGGATTTCACTACTGGTAAGTCTTAGGGAATGTCATCGACTTCCATTTTAATATCGATATCATTATTATCCTCCTCTTAGAAAATATTATCATCAGTTGTTCTTTCTTTACAAAGGTCACAAACCTATCCTCCTCCTTTCAGTGGAGGACTGATGACCCATTCTACTAAATTTCTACATATCAAGTGGGATGTGGAGTTGAAACCTATGTCTAAATCGACTGTTTAGCGCAAAACCTGTCTGGGTGATAGAATTAGAAATTCAGACCAAAGACCAAATTCTTTGCTCAGATCATTTATAATGCGCATTGCGCCCTTAAAACCAAAACCCTGAGAGTGCAGATCTGAGCCAATGCAGTGAATGGACACCGGGGTGGTAAAATGTTAGGAGTAAGAAAACGTATTGATGCCAAAACAGTTCTATCACTTTTGTGGACTGAACACCGAATGGGAATTAGTACTCGCCTCCAGGGTGTCTAATATGTTTGACTAAGCCAAGCGGCTGTTTATTTTAATCGTTGACTTATATTCAATTACAAAATAAAGTTTTAAATGATACAAATGTTCATTCTGTTGACTTCAAGAAAGGTTAAAAATTAATTATAATAGTTTGAGGTTGGTTTTCCTCCTTTTAATATCATAACTGCTGCATCTTTTGTGATTTACTTATGTGGTATGCCGAAAGGTATGGTATGCCGAAAGAATTTTCACACAAGTAATTTATGAATTTTGAAATGATAAACTACATTATTCATATTCTGATGCAGTTTCTACTACTTTAAAGTCCTATCCTAATTTCGAAAATAGTTTTCATTTTTAATTTATGCAAATAATGTTACGAGTTGGCTGTTTGCCAAAATTCACTCCTGCCAGTGTTTTCTAGGACTTGAAATTCAACAAATACTGTGAATAAGATTCCATTAAAAACATTGCATCAATACAGTTCTAGTGAGACTACTTATAAATGTTCATCACTTAATCTCTAACCATTAGAAACTTTTATATGAAATAATATTTTCTATTTACTTACGTATGAATGCAATCATCTCGCTCTCGTTCAATCTTTAGTTTGTGGGCCATTTATAAAAAACGTGTTAAACGATTTTGTGTGTTTTTTTTTAGGATAATCATGAACATTTACTACTTAAACGTGGAAAAACTAGATGTCGTAACATTTGCGAAACTGAATTTTTAAATTAAAAAATATCATAATGTGAATATTTTCTTTATTTAGAGTGTATTTGTAACTATATATAAATGTGTGGGACCAACGTTTGCGAAAATAAAAGCCGTTCAAGGAATTTTGTTGACATTTTATATAGTGTCTGAACATTTGATTTTACAATGTTGCCGTACTAGCACTCTATATTACTGAAAAATACATTTGAATGCTCGCTAGTAGTAACATGCAATGATTTTATAATTTATTTACTCATTTTTAAGTAACTTTCCTAGCAAATATGTTTTGCTGCTGAAGGGACAAATGTCAGATCGCCCTCGAGAACAATAGAGTTTTTACCACAATCTCTGCTAGTCTAAAACTGTTCTTTTGTTTACTATGAAATCTTACATTTTTACAGTTCACTTCTCAATTTGATAATTAACTTGTTTGTAAAAATTTGACGCACGAAACTTTTTTATAAAATTTTAATAAACCGTTTATCAGCTGACTTTTATAAGCTTTATAACAATAGATTTAATTACCTGATATACATAATAACTTTTTTTTAATTTAGTTACTTTATGGCTAAATCATTATTATTTATAATGTTGAAAGTAATTGATTAATTTTATTTAGCTTAGAGCGCGTTAGTTAAAACATTAACAAAGATCATCATGTGAAACTTTTCAGCGTATAAACATAACGATAGGATAATGACAGGAAAAAAATCGAACTAAAAATATTCGTAATGATAAAGTATGTAGTTTCCTGTTAATAAACTCGTACAATATTAAATAAAAGCGAATTCCTTAGAACAGGAAGTATAATTTAATTGAGAACAAGCACAGCCATATTAACGAGAAGTCACGCAAAGACACGAATTCATTTAATTACAAAATTGTAGCTTAGGTAAAAGAAAAAGAAAAATCAGCTATCGTTCGCTAATACTTCCTGAAAATGCGAAAAACAGAAATATGTTCGCTCGCGCCACTTTGGAAACGTAATTACGCTTAAAATCCTTTAGAAAAATATGTGAAATAGAACATCTGAATAATGATTAATTAGAGAATATTGAATGAAAATTTTTAAATTAAGGATTTCTCAATTAATTAATTATTTCTTGAAAATTGCACATTTGATTTCCATCTAATTTCAGCTGTTTCAAAATAGAAACCGAAAGAGCGTTTCACGGCATCTGATGAAATGTTCTCGAAAATGACATGCGAAACTTCAGAATTATTTAATGTCTTCCTAATGAAGTTTAATTACAAAATTCTTTGTTTTAGAATTTCCCGAAGCTTTCTTTTATTAAGCTGTATTTATCACTTGGCTAAGTCTAAATGCGGTGCTATTTTGGGAAATATTCAAACATAGTTTTAATGACTTGGCTTTACTGCGTAAATTAAAGGCAGAAAAGTCGCTCCAGATTTTGGCATGTTAGGGAGAATAATTGCATTTATGCTTGATAGCTGTCAACTGAAAATGTTAACCAAGTGTTCAATTTTAAAGCAATTAGATGAAGACCTATTTTAAACAAATGCATTTCACCCTCTACACGTGTGACATTGTTTCGAATGTTTTTCGCCTAATATGCTATTAATTAATTTGTGAGCTGGTTGTTAAATTAGATTATGTTGCACGAAACTTTCTTAAGGTTCATTCCTGGAGAGAGTTTTTAATATTATATTTATCTGGAAAGGTTGAGATTATCTCGGAATTCTGTGCAAACGCATTTTTCGCGAAGAATTATGCATTTAAAGCTCTATTCCATTTTTAGTTAGTGGACATTTAACTAAATATATAAAAATATTAATTTTACTTTTGCATGCATAAGCTAGCTTTAGAATCTTAAGCAAAAGCAAAAATAAAATACTAGTTCAAACTTATACTAGTTAAGTTACTACAAAAAATACTAGTTAGTGTACATAAATATTTCTTTATTATGAATGTGTGTGTTTTTTCCTGAAAATAAGCTTCTGTTATGTAGTGATTTTTGGTTAGTTTAGAATTATGGATTAATGTGTAGTTAATTGCAGTTATTTGTTAATTAATTATTGAGTGAGTAAATTATATGCATTAATTTATGCTTATTCTAAATTTTTCTTCACGAATTGTATTGCTTATGTTATTAAATCAATTATTTGTATGCGAGTTAAACAGAGTTCTCGTTCTTACGTTACGCGTTCGTTGGTAATAAGCCTTCGGGAGAAGGAGACAATGGGAAATCGGTTGTTTCTGCGTAATATTTTAAATTTAAAAATACTTCCTTTTTATTCACATGGTTGAAATTTATACCTCTTAAAGAGAAAAAATTTACCCTTCTTATGAACCTACTTTCATGACTGTACGTCGCCCCGTTGGAGAATTATGCCCATTTAATTGCTAAAATTGTTGAATTTCGTGTCTAGAAATTTATTCTGCTATAAGCGTCGTTTTGTGCACTTTCTCGTCAAGGTCATGTACTGCGTCCGGTTGCGTGGTACGGGAGCGATAGGTTTGTCGCATTCCTTCCCTCACCCCTCCTTGTTGGCGAAGGGGGTGGCGAGGGTGGAATTTTTTTTGGTGTGAAGAAGGAAAAACTAAGTTTTCGCAGCACTGTTTTGTGTTTGGCGAGATTTGCATACTAATTCACCAAATTTGGTGATTTTCGAAAATTCTGGATTCTGGACGATTGAAATCGTCATGCAAGGCCATGCTCAGCCCTTTTTGCCTTGGATTTGCAGCTGAAAGAAGACGCTTCATTTTTCTTCCTCTGGAAGAGCAAATGTTGACCCGGGGGGTCCGGTAGTGGACATGTTTACGTCCTAAAGATGTACATCTAAAATTATGAATTGAAACGTATACTCCTCCGCACTTTACCATCCCCGTGTAGGAGTCTAGAATGGTGTTTTTTCTCATCGAATCAATTCATTAACACCATAGTGGATGCAACTTAGATCCGAGTACTACCATCAACTCTCCAGAATGGGTCTAGTTCAGTGAATTACAAGTTTCCACCTTCTTCACATCGGTCTATGGGTCCAGTTTTCATCTTCCTTCTGGGAACATCTATGCTTACTTCATCTTCCTACATCCTTCAGGACTGCTAACATCATCTCTGTGCGGGTTGGAATCATGCCCAAAGGAGAGCATCTTGGTTTCAACTTCAAACGGCTGCTCGTCTGGAGATTGTTCCATCTGATAAACTAGCAAGGCTTAATTAAGTTTAAAAATCTTCCCTTCAAGTGAGTTCAACCTTTTGATTGTTAATTTCACCTGAAATTTAGTACAGCTTGCAACCTAAATTCCGTGAACATGTTTCCTAAGAAATAAGGCTAATTAAAATTTTTAAGAGATTTGATTAATTGAAGAAAAATTTTCCAGTAATGAATTCTTAAAGTAAGGAGTAATTGTATGTGTATTTAATTTCCAATTAAATTCTATTTAACTTTTAGTCAAAGGTTTTTCTGCTGGATCTTAAATCCAGGCTGTGTATTTAAGCAACTGCTGCACTATTAATCTATTTAGGACTTTTAACTTTAACTTGGAATGTAATTAAAATTTATATATAATGAATTAAGACAGGATATTAAATTTGTTAACTTATCTAAATTTTACCTTTTTACTTTAAGTTGTTACTATTTTTGGTTGAGAATTAACTTTAACTTTTGCAAATTAAGGAACGATTAAAAATTTAAATTCTACTTTACCTTTAATTGAGTAATTGAATGTAGGAATAAATGTAATCATTTTTCTCCAACGGGTCTACATGAGTATGTAATATTTTTCTAACTGCCTAAGGGATTGCTAAATTGATGTATGCAATTTTTACCTGAGTAAATTAAGAAATTTCTTGAACTAAGTAATCTCTATCAATATTGGTAAAGACACCATGCTCGGTGATTCATTAAATTCCTGTGTATTTTTATGCTGGCCAGCAGAGTTTGATAACTGCATATGAAAATTTAATATTAATTTTTACGGTGTAAATTTTTGATTAATTCATCTCGGTGCATATTTGAAATTAACAATATATATATTATAATTCTAAATGCATTATTTTAAGTAGTTGTCACTTGAACACTCCATAGATCTAGAAATTTAAGTTGAAAGATTGAGTGTCTTCCTTTAATGCTGCAATAAATATCCTTGGTTATATATATATATTTGATTCACAGTTTTTTCTTATGATGACTTGTGTGAATGTTTTTAACACCAGTACTCCTGCTTGGTCTTAGGGGTTGTTCGGGTTAGTAAACACAACGCAACTAGAATTTGGTTTTTGATATTATTGTAGGCTAATTATTGTAACAGTTAGTATTTAACATTTGGTACCACAACATTTGGTGCCGCGAAAATTTAGCACGTAACAACTATATGCAGTTATCAAACTCTGCTGGCCAGCATAAAAAATACACAGGAATTTAATGAATCACCGAGCATCGTGTCTTTACCAATATTGATAGAGATTACTTAGTTCAAGAAATTTCTTAATTTGCTCAGGTAAAAATTACATACATAAATTTAGCAAATCCCTTAGGCAGTTAGAAAATATTACATATTCAAGTAGACCCGTTGGAGAAAAATGATTACATTTATTCCTACATTCAATTACTCAATTAAAGGTAAAGTAGAATTTAAATTTTAAATTGTTCCTTAATTTGCAAAAGTTAAAGTTAATTCTCAACCAAAAATAGTAACAACTTAAAGTAAAAAGGTAAAATTTAGATAAGTAAACAAATTTAATATCCTGTCTTAATCCATTATATATAAATTTTAATTACATTCCAAGTTAAAGTTAAAAGTCCTAAATAGAATAATAGTGCAGCAGTTGCTTAAAATACACAGCCTGGATTTAAGATCCAGCAGAAAAACCTTTGACTAAAAGTTAAATAGAATTTAATTGGAAATTAAATACACATATAATTACCCCTTACATTAATAATTCATCACTGGAAATTTTACTTCAAATAATCAAATCTCTTAAAAATTTTAATTAGCCTTATTTCTTAGGAAGCATGTCCACGGAATTTATTTTGCAAGCTGTACTGAATTTCAGGTGAAATTAACAATCAAAAAAACTGAACTCACTTGAAGGAAGTATTTTACTTATTTAAGCCTTGCTAGATTATCAGATGGAACAATCTCCAGACGAGCAGCCGTTCGAAGTTGAAACTAAGATGCTCTCCTTGGGCATGATTCCAACCCGCACAGAGATGATGTTAGCAGTCCTGAAGGATGTAGGAAGATGAAGTATGCATAGATGTTCCCAGAAGGTAAATGAAAACTGGACCCATAGACCGATGTGAAGAAGGTGGAGTCTTGTAATTCACTGGACTAGACCCATTCTGGAAAGTTGATGGTAGTACTC
>KK119714.1:138140-159989 GCA_000611955.2 Stegodyphus mimosarum
AAAAATAACGTGCTTCTACAGCTGCGAATCCAAGGCAAAAAGCCTAAGCATGGCCTTGCATGACGATTTTAATCGTCCAGGATCCAGAATTTTCGAAAATCACCAAATTTGGTGAATTAGTATGCAAATCTCGCCAAACACAAAACAGTGCTGCGAAAACTTAGTTTTTCCTTCTTCACACCAAAAAAAATTCCACCCTCGCCACCCCCTTCGCCAACAAGGAGGGGTGAGGGAAAGAATTCGACAAACCTACCACGCAACCGGACGCAGTACATGACCTTGACGAGAAAGTGCTCAAAAACGACGCTTATAGCAGAGTAAATTTTTAAACACGAAATTCAACAATTTTAGCAATTAAATGGGCATAATTCTCCAACGGGGCGACGTACAGTCATGAAAGTAGGTTCATAAGAAGGGTAAATTTTTTCTCTTTAAGAGGTATAAATTTCAACCATGTGAATAAAAAGGAAGTATTTTTAAATTTCAAATATTACGCAGAAACAACCGATTTCCCATTGTCTCCTTCTCCCGAAGGCTAATACTGTCGAACGCGTAACGTAAGAACGAGAACTCTGTTTAACTCGTATAAAAATAATTGATTCAATAACATAAGCAATACAATTCGTGAAGAAAAATTTAGAATAAGCATAAATTAATGCATATAATTTACTCACTCAATAATTAATTAACAAATAACTGCAATTAACTACACATTAATCCATAATTCTAAACTAACCAAAAATCACTACATAACACTTCAATAGGTAAACTTGTGAGATTGCGTAGCATAAAGAGAAGTTTAAACAGTAAAAACAGTTATTGTAACAAATTGATCATTTAACTGAATATTTCTACAAATTTTGGGATGAAAATGTTTTTGAATTTCCTATGATTATTGTTGTTTATCTCTGGGCTTTGAATGCAGAGAAACCGCGAACCATCATTAATAAAGTAAAGCTTTCAACGGATTATCAGAGAAAGATGTAGAGATCCAGACTGACACTACGGTTAACTCCTTTTGTATTAACAATGTAGGGTTTTTACTTATTCATTTCCAATGTTCAATCTTAGGATCCCACAAACACTAACAAGTGAATAATCGCTTAAGGGTGAGAATAAATACGTAATACTTAAGAAGGGTTAACTACCCTTTATTCCTCAGAATAGATACAATCAACTCCTAATTCAGAGTATACACAAAGTCTCCACTTGGGCTTGAACTTAGATAATTATGAAATTAAACTAAACTAAGCTTAACTAAAGCTATCTGAAAGATATAGCCGAAGCTACCAGGTTTCTAAGTATTTGGCCCCTAATTATTAATTATATCGGCGAAGCCAAGCAAGGGCCTAAAGTATGGCCGTACAACAAAAAAGCGAATTTTCTAAATAATTTGTTCCTATAATAATCCTATCGCCAACGTCGTATAGCAGTAATTAGCGGAAATCAGCCGCACAAGCTGTTTGGACCGAATTCCAATCCTTGTAAAAATAACATATTTGTAACTGTAGTTCCTTTGCAAAATGAAGGTACATAAAATTTACTAATCTTTAAAACCATCCTGGAAAGTTAGGTTTAGCGTAAGAGCGTTATGAGAGTTAAGACATAACTAACTATCCAACCCTTTCCAAAATTACTTTATAATCGTATATTATTATTCTTAGTCTTATAAATATAATCATGTCAGGATAAACACAACAGATATTTGTAAAAAACTTATTTAACTTAAAACATAAAGCTTCGCGGTTGAAAAACGTACAGTTCAAAAGAAAAGTGAGCTAACTGCATAATGTAGTTAAAGACACCGAGTTTCGAATTCAAACTTTTTTTTGAAACTGCAACATTTCATGGCATTATGCATTGCGCTATTTGGAAATGGCAATTTTAGATGACAGAACATTGGCTGATGATGTGCTGCAATGTCACATAAATCAGATAATGATGGCAATTATTGCAATTAGACACAGATAATAATTATGGCAATTAGTTCACGATAATTGTGACTGATATTTTATCTTAATTATGACAGTTAGTTTAGGGTAATAATAGCAATTAGTTTATGATGAATATCGCAATAAGATACCGATGATTATTATCACGACTATAGTATTATGATAATTATGGAAGTTGGTTGATGAAAATTATCACAATCAGACACCGATGGGAATTATGACAGTTAGAAAACCATGATAATTATGTTAATTACATGATGATTATCCCAATTAGGTACTGATGACTATTATCAGATTAAAAGAACAAGGGTAATGACGAGCATTTATATTTCTAGCAAAATGAAGAACCCTCTCATTACCTGTCAAATAAATGGGATGAGTTCGTAAGAGTACCCATAAAATAATAAAGTAGAAAAATGGTGTAAATCAGAAAGGTGCCAGTATCATTATTCGAATTAGTCACTATTCGAGAAGATTTGAAGTCTTATCAAGTCCCTCCTTCCTTATGCGGATGTTTCTAACTAAAAATGGTACCTTCATAATTGAACAGATATCATTTGCAGGAGCATTGTTATTAATGTAGAGCTTTCATTTTCTAATAGTAGTTCCACACTAAATCTAAAATCGCATAGTGATGCCACTAAATAAAACGTACCTACACCTTTAAGAAAAATGCCAATTTCAAGTCAGAATCTGATCTACATAAGAGTGCGGATGCTTTTGCTTTGGAAAGCTGTTTCAATTTGAGCCCAAAAAGATAAAAATCAGTACTCTTAACATCCGATTTTTAAGCAGATAGTTTCGCAAGGAAGTCCTGTAACATGACCATCGCTTTCCAGAGTTCTTACACTCTTAAATATCTCTGGGAGAGGTTACTAAGGAAAGCCTGTAGCATAATTATCGTATTCCACGGTTCTTTGGGGTATGATAGTAAGGAACACATGCAGAATGATGATCAAAGTCCACCATTTTTAAGGCTGTTAAATTCCTTAGATCAACTTGGTTAGGAAGCCGTGTACCATGAATATCGCGTTCATGATTCTTTAATTTCAGTTTGTGGTAACTGCTTAATAATATTGCTCTTTTGTAACAGTCCTTCACCTTTAGGTAAATTAGCCATATCTGACAAGTTAGAAACATTTATAAGAACGTTCTGCGCTCTTACATAGATCAATTTCTAACTTGGAAAAATCAAACGTCCTAAGGATATGGGCACTGCTATACAAGTTCAATTTTCATTTGTTTTGTTTATTAATTAACTAAGCGGGGAATGAAATAAATCCCCGGCACTGGTATGTAAAATCATTTCACTTACTAGGGTATGGGCAGCATTATGCCGGAGCATCCTTCATCAAGTTTTCTGCGTTTTTGAGCTGTGACCAAACTTTATAAAAGAGCTGATACTTCTACAGATTATTTTTATGTGAGTTTTGGTGCTTACAAGAGCTCTGGTATCTCTGTTCTTTCCCACACCAGACCTTTTTCAGAGACATTCACAATCATGCTTAATGATCATCAAACTCGATCATTATTATCAGCTGATGATTTTGAGGTATGCTTCAGAATTACTAGCTGTATTTATCAAATTAACTTACAAGCATTCTCTGCCGCGAGATGGGACCTAAACGTATTTGAAATTTCTTAAAAAGAAACTAGAGGCAGATATATCGATACAAACACTTCGTATTGAAATTTTAAATTTGAGCAATGGAAATTATTAAACTACTTATATAGCTGTGTGTATTAGGAAACAAAATAAACATGAACATATTTGGTGCTTTAGTAGTTTGAATAGATTAAGAAGCTATAAAATGCATAACCAGAAAGTTAATTTTCAAAACATATTATTAAAACGTTGTCTGCCTTAGAAGATCTGTTTCTGTGATTCTTTTTCTAAAGAAAATGGCTTATAGTATCACACATGTCAAAGATCGCAAGAAGCCCTAGTATGTCTATATATCCTGTAGAAAAGAATTGAGTCCACGATGAAACAGAAGTTATTTGAATCACTCTACCACTACTGATTAAAATAAGAACAGAAACAAAACAAGCTAAAACTACAACAGACATCAAATTATACATATTTGCTATTTCTAACACAAGTATTCATCCTAAACCGACTTATAATCAAAAGAAAGTAATTGAAATACCTTCCGTTTTTTTAGGTAATTGAAACGAAGAATAAACATTTCAATTTAAAAAAGAAATAGAAAGTTTCGCAATGTAGTTTTAACGTGTAAGAAAAGTAAAAATTTCTGTACAGAAAAATTTCGAAACAAATATGGATCAAGGAATACTTTTGTAAAATATAAAATAATGAAAATCAAATGACAATTCAATCTTAGCACTTCCGTTCGACATTTTGCTTTTGTTTTCCTTTAAAAGATTTTTTCCCCTTACGCCTTTTCCGTTAATGCCCATCTTTAAGAGAAAAAGTAATTTCTCTTTCTTTTGCCTCAGAGTATAAAAAATAAATGCAGAAAAAATTGTGCATTCAAATGATTCTTTTTTAAACTTTCGCATCTGAACAATTCCTGTTACATTTTTTTTCCAAATAATCGAAAAGAAACGGTTGAATAAAATAACTTTACAAAAACTATTGCATTTAAATTTCATTTCCTAAGCATTTTGGGAGTAGAGTTTCTCTGGATACTGCAAAACGTAAAATGGTGCAAGTACGTCTTACCTAAAATTGCCAATAAATATGGTTGAAATATTGACTAAAGAGCAAGGAAGCAAATTTTTTGTGAAGTTTATACTATGTGAATAATATGTCCAAAAGCAAATAAACAATTAAATGTCCCGAAATGTATTAGGTAGTTAAAATTTTGATTAATTTCGCAGAATTGACTTAAACATTCATTTCTTTTTTTCCATTTTTAAACTGAATTTATAAACCCTTGCAATACGTAGAATTGCCATGAGAGACTACAGAAATGAATCCATTGTTTGTAATACACTGGAGACTGCCTGGCAGGTTAATACTGGTAGTTCAATCTCATTTCGAACCTCAGCGGATGGGTGGTCTGGATAGACTTTTTCCCAGCTTTCCCTTTGTGCAATATTTATACGAGCTTATTTTCCATAGAATTTACTTCACAAAGCCACCTAGAGACAGATAGCCCTAATGTTCGTTGTCTCAGTCAATTAACTCTTAAGTTATCGACTTATTTATGAATCATTAATACACGTGAGAATAGGTACTTGTTAAGACAATAGACTCCAACAAACAAAAACATGAATGTATTCGTAAGCAAAAGATTGTGCATTCCTGGATGGTTAGTACTGGAAGTTCAATCTATATTCGAACCTCAGCGAACGGGCGCCTGTTTTCCTTGGAATTTATTTCACAAAGTCACCTACCTCTTCTAGAGACAGATAGCCCCTTCTAGTCCTTTGTCTCAGTCAATTAACTCAAAAGTTATTAACTTATTTATGCATCATTAGTACAAGTGAGATAGGTACTTTTTCAGACAATAAAGTCCAACAAACAAAAACGTGAATGTATTCGTAAACAAACAATTCTTTACTTAAATCAAGGCGAACGTTGATATTTCTTCAACGTACTGTTTTTTGTTTGCAATGCACTTTTGAGAACGACTGTACAGTCCTTGAAAACTGTGGACAAAGTTCTCTTTCCATATCGAATAGAAAATCCTCAGCACATGTTTTGCATGCCTAAAATACCCAAAAATAGTTCTCCTTTTAGAGCTCGTTGAAGTGCGGATAGAAAGAAGTCTGCTGGAGCAAGATCACGTGAATATGGTGGATGGTCGGTAGCAACATGTCCTCAACAGTTATGCATTTTATGAAAACGATACGCTATTTTTGTTAGCATTTTAAGATAAAGATTTGATATTTTCAATCAATCGTTTACTGCTCTTTCACTGTAATTTGAATGCAAAATAAGAGATTTATTTTGGAATTTGCTCCTAAAATTGTTAAACGGCTAAAAGGTTACTTAAATGCACTTTCCATGGAAAAATACTCATATCACCAAACTGTAAAGCGATGTAGAAATCGTTGGAAGTTTCAAGATTTTATTACAAAGGTAAATTAAAACTGAAAAAAAATCTAAAAAAAAAAAAATCTCTAAAATTATTTCACAGTATTATCAAGATGATATTTTAGGACCAAATTTTGCGGAAATTTCAGCGTTATACAGAAAGGACATCCATTAAATTGAACTTCATATGAACAAAGCATCTAGTCACACAACTAAGTCACCAGTCGCTTATCTAACATCGTATAGGAACAAAATACATATCCCATTTTATGAAATACAGTACTCGCCGCTTACTAAATTCACTTCCGTTCCAAATATATTTGAGGTTATTAAGCGCCTGGATTTCAGCCTGGATTTGAGCTTATTAAGCGCCTGAATGGCGATTTGTGTATTGGAAAGTGTGACATCAATTTTAAGCTTTCTTGGCAAAATAATAATTAACAATTAATTAAATCATTATTCCTAAAATAATAATTGAAAATTAATGTTAAAATTAAATTACTTACGCAGTTTTAAGTTCATTTTTAAATTTCGATAAAATACTTTTAGAATCATGTTCTTGAGAAAATTTTACTTTTTCAAGAACTATTTTCTTTGTTTTATACTTTCCAATAACAGTTCTTCTTTGGTGGTTACACATTCCCTAATAGCACTTTTCGTAGTAACACATTCACAGTAATACTTTCGTAGTCAGTTTCTATAGTAACACTTTTATTCACGTTATCCCACACGTATTCCCTCACTGATATCTGAAGCATTAGCTTGCAGCTCCTGTAACACTTCTACATAAAAAGCAATAGTTTCGAAACAGCTTTTAAAAGATTAACCACTGCACTGACTATGTTATGGTCACAGCATGATCTCCAGCAGTTGAGTGCAGATTAGATGCACTATTGTTGTCAGTGCATACTGCACTCAATGCAAGTTGTTGTAAATACACACTGCAATCAGTTACAGTATATGCATGACATATATATCAGATATCCACTTACTCATCTCTTTCGAAAGCATTTGGATCCGAAAGCATTAGCAAAATTCAATCTTCTTCATTATTTAAGAAAACGTTTCTATAATAACATTTGAAAGTTTTTATAATACACTAAAATTAAAGTTTAAATGTTAAAAGTTTTTGCTCAAGTGCTAGAATAAATTTTTTTGAAGCAGGAGACATGAAAAATGTGCAATACTCTGGCTCGAACTCGAATCTGGACCATTCAAATATGCGCCGAGTGTCCTACCTTTACACCAAGAAGACATGCTGGAAGGAGGGATAAAATATCTTATAAAGTCTTTTCGCCCAGCATTTCGACATATTACAAGTTAAGCACACAAAAAATTTTAAATGCTTCTTCTAGAGACTTATTCAATGTTAAAAACTTACATTCGAGTCGGCAGAAACATTTGCCCTTTGTCTGTTTAATCGACCTCCACTTTATACTTACAAGCACGATTAGTACTCTCCTTACTTTATCTTTAGTCTGCAGTTACCATTTCCCTTTCGTTCAAACACTTAATGTACGATAATATTAGAAGCATTTCATGGACATTTTTAAAACTGTTGTGATCATAATATGTTTATTCAAAGAGACACATTATGATCACAAAGAGAATCCAAAGAAACGATTTTGAATGTGGAAACTTTCAAAGCTAGAATACAGAAGTTTCGCTTCCAACTCCTATTAGGTAGTATTTGAGAAGGAATCCTTAGTCGTTTACAACGATTCTAAAGGATTGTTTTTGTTAACCTTAAGATATGGAAGTTCTGCCTGCCAAAAGTTCATTGCAGATAAAGAATTCTGAAAACAATGCCTCAGGAGTATAGGAAACGAAGGGTAGAAAAATTACTGTTAAAAACCATTTTATTGAAGCATTTCTTATCTGAACGATAAAGGCACGGTCCACAATACATTGAATAATGAACTACGAAATCTTTGATATGTGCAACTTTAAAAAATTTGAAATTTCACTGGGAAAGCAAAATATAAAGTGCATTTCTTCCTTAGTTACATTCGCCATTCTAGAAAATCAAAAGCAGCAAATATTTTTAGTCATTAAAATGAAATGAAATGTAAATGATAAAAGGAGGCAAAGTTTGGATTGTTGCCAAATGTCACTGCCCAGACCGGTTAGAGGTTTGTGACACTGACTGCCATAACGAGCTTGGGATGTTTGTTAGAATATAGTGTTTGTGCGGCAAGGAATTCTCAGAATAAACATCGAATCAAAATCCTCTCAAGAAGTTGGTGTTAGGGGAAGAGGTGGGAAACTGTCACACGGTCAGTTGGAGTCCGAGAGTCTCGGAATTCTAAATTCGGCATAGCTTAATTAGCTAGATACAGCGGTACCTCAATCAACTATCATAGTACTGAGTTGCTGGCCTAATTTCTACCTGTGCCTAGTGTCAGATCTCAGTGAAATTTGTAACAACTAAAAAAATTACAAAGGATTTCAGGCACATGAATCTTTTCTGACATCCTTTCGCTTAAGAAGTAACTGCTAATTTCTTTTACTTCCTTATTGGCCTGCGATCAGAGTTTGCGGAGAAAAATGTATTAAAAAAAGAAAAGGAAGAGTGAAATATTCTAATAATGCAGATAAACGAAATTCCAAAAAGTGCTCATTTACATTACGGTACAATAAATACCAAATTGGTTTTCAGGGACTGAGAACAAACAATATCCGAATTTTCAGATTATCCGGATGAGCTGTGGTGTCATTTATTCCAGAAAATGGGAATTACGTCTGTGTTTCCTTTTTCTACCATTATTTATTTACTGAGGAATTAATCTGGGTATCCTTTCTTTTCCAGAATTTCTTCTGCTCATAATACTCATTGCGAATGTTGTTATTTTTGTCTGCAGTTACATGCGGGTAGATGAATATGAAAAGACTTTCTTTTCGCTTACAGACATGGTACATACCATTCCAGGCATCTTCATTCTATGCAAGAAACTTTCTCGTTTTTGTATGCAGCTTTTATTTCTACAGCGGGCATAAAGTTATAGTAATAAAACCTAGACGATATTGTATACACTTACCCCTCATAAAAGAGAAGAGCGAGACAGATATATGTCTCAGAAAACTCTCTTCTTCATTGCATTTTTATTGCTAGGCTTCAAGATATTAATTTGGTATTAAAGGGGCTTGATAAAATGAGGTAAATGAATATAACTACGTAAATATTTAAATAAGCATTGTAAGCATTAAACTAACAGGGATAAATTAAACGAACATTAATTTGCAATTATTCGTTTATTTCGATACGCAGGCTTAGGCTAAAAAACTGCCCGAATAAATTTTGAATGAAAACAGAAAGTATATTACTATACTGCAAAAGTACAATAAGAAATTTTCAGCATTTAATTTAACTAATTTCCGTTGCGGATATTTCGATATTGTTGACTTATTAGAAAAACTGACTTACTAGATTTAATTTTTCATCATGTTCGCACCTCTTTGAGGTCGTTTCTAAAGCTTTTCACTATCTAACTATTTGTATACACATGTATCTATAAATAACTAGATAATACTACAGACGGCATGAAGCCCCATACTAATTTTGTTCCGTTATCTATATGTGTATGTAAACACGCCTACGATGAAATTTACTCCGATGCTTCACTAAACGTTTTCCTTATCTACCTATCATGTATGCAGCAATATAGCGAGATTCAATCCAGTGCTATACTAACATTTTTTTTCTACCGACATATGTATGTACTCATAAGTAGAGGTTCAGACAAAAATTCTCTAAGCATATTTTTTAATTGTCTAAACATTCTCTAAACATTCCACCTATGCATGTGTTTACTCATATGAGTATATTTAGTCCAATAATGCACCAAATGTTTTCATTATCTATCTATACATGTATATACGTGTATGAAGAATTTTAGGAGGATACTAAGCTAAACGTTTTTGCTATCTACCTACACGTGTGTGCACAGATTTGGAAGAGATTCAGTCCAGTATTACAGTAAACTTTTTCGCTTTCTACCTATGAATTTATGTACGCATAAAAAGAATTTTAGTCCATTAATACACTAAAAATTTCCGTTATCTATCTATATATGTAAGTACGTGGTATGAAAATATTCAGTACTATACCACACTAAACATTTCATTATGTATTTTTATACGTTTGCACGCATACGAAGAAATTCAGTCCGGTACTGCACTAAACGTGTTCGTTAAATGTACATGTATGAATGGGAATGAAGAGATTCAATTCAGTACTACACTAACCAATTCAGTTATCTGCTATACACATACGTAAGCAGATAAATGAATCCTTACAGATAAATAATGCCCTTCCCAAGGCCTGCACGTCCCGGGCAGTACAATCCCTGGACAGGAAGCCAGACTTACAACTAAGGCATCAATGCAATAATAAACATTACATTACAATAACAAAGTAAACAATAATTGCAATAAGTAAATTTCAGCCAATCAAATGCTATCAAACACCAAATACAACTCAAATACTATCAAATATTATATACAAATCAAATACTATCAGATACTAAATACAAATAAAATACTATTAAATACTAAATACAAATCAAATACAATCAAATACTAAATACAAAAAAGGGCCATGGCCTTATACTATTTACATTACTGTTTACAATTATATACACTACGTACTATGTCCATAGTAAAGAGCTAAACTGTCGTAATGATAGATTTTAGGTTTACAGTTCGATGACTTACGGATCCGAACTACGACGTCGTTCAGCCTGTTTAGGACTGTGTACGTAACAATCCGAGGTGACTGTAGTTTCGGACAATTCTTTACGTCAAGTCGGATTCCACAGCCAGATCTTGTCTCCTTCGTTGAAATGATGTCCAGTAGCTCTGGTGTCGTATCGGGCCTCCATCTTCTGCGTCGCCAAGTTAACTCGCTCTCGTGCGAAGTTGCGCATCACTTCAAACCAGGCCTGGAGATCTTTAGTGTATTACTCAGGCGATGAAGGCACATCCGGAATGAGACCAAACAGGAGGTCAGAAGGCAGGCGAAAGTCTCGACCGATGAGCATCTGGGATGGAGAATTGACGGTAGTCTCGGATTTTTCTTCGACCATAGTATGATTTCGGCAGCTTTCGGAGCCGGGTCTTCGACATGAAGTCAACGTTTCGAGGTGAGGATCCTTCTAGCTGACGGATAGTTATCTCCTCTGATGCTGAGAAGAGTTTGTCGTCTTTGAAATACAAGGAAAAATTGTATTTCCTTAAAACGTCCAATCCAAGTATGCAAGGATCTGTAATATCCACCACATATGCCGTGTGATGGTAGGCGGCACTTCCAAGCGTGATGTTCGCGTTTAACTCCCCATATATGTCAATTTTCTCGCCGGACGCAGTCTGGAGGGTAACACAGAATGGCGTCCAAATCAGCTTGTCTTTAAATCGGTGAGTTAAATCTCCGAATGATGGTAATATTACCTCCTGTGTCAATGATCATATTGCAAGGAACTCCATCGATATGACCGTTAATGGATAGTCCATTACTGTTGCCACTCACTGCAAAAATCTTGAGCGCTTTAAAACAGGGTTTTTGTCGCTTTGTCGTTTCTGGGAAATGGTCTTATTTTTGTACCCCGGGGTGTTCTGAAGTTCCTTCGTACATGGCCTTCAGCTCCGCAGTTCCAGCACTTTGGTTTCTTGTCAGTCCTTTACCATCTAATGGCATTTAATTGTCTGTTTATATCGTTCATCTTATTTTCCGTGCTTTGGGGTGTTCGGCAGTTCCTTCGCAAGTGGCCTTCAACACCTCAGTTCCAGCACTTTAGGGTCTGTGTCGTGTCACTAATATACCATCTCAAGGCATTGACTTGTCTGGATAAATCATCTAAACCAGCCATCAATTGATCCGCTGGCTCGTAGACTTGTACAGCTCTGACTGAGCAGCGACCTCTACGAGTTGCTTGTCGGGTTGCCTCGAATTTCATGGCATACACCAGAGCACTTTTTTTTAAGTCCTTCACATCAGCCATTCACAATGCTTTCTGTATTTCAGGATTCCGGGTGCTGTTGATGAAGTATTGCAGAGACAGTATTTTCCTTGTTTCTCTCTGACACTCCGTAACGGCGAGGTGAGACAGCCTTTTAACAACCGTGGTGAGCTCTTGGAGTGTTTTGGTGAGCCTCGTGAGCCTCTTCTGACGGAATTTTAATTGAAGCATGCCGTAATCTTTAAAACATTTCTCGCCAAAGCGCAGCTCCAATGCGCCGGATAGAACTTTGAAGTCTAGGCTTTGGTTTTCGGGAAGAGTCCGCAGGGTTTTCGCTGCGTCTGCTCTCAGAGAAGCGGCGAGATGACAGGCCTTAGCTAGGGAATCCCATCCATTCGCTCCCGCACTATTGAAATTTGTGTCTTATATACTTGCAAGAGGTCTTCCCATCATATGTGGATGACTTCAGTGAGAAAAGAGCAGGCATTGGTAAAAATTTAAAACTATCATTAATGCTCCCTGCCATCGCTACGAATTTCTATAAGGTACCAACTTCTTTGGTAACTGCAGAAACCTTGTCATCAATTTATTGTTGGACGGCAGAAACTCTTCCTTCGATTCGTTGTTCCACAACAGAAACTCTTTCTTCTATTCGTTCTTTGATAGAGGAGACTCTGTAATCGATTTGTTGTTCCGGGACTTTAATTCTCTCTCTTATTTGTTCTTCGACAAAAGAAGTTTTCTTCAATTTGTTCAACTTTATTTTCAATCGCGTCAATTCTGCCTTCCATAGCCTCGAATTTGTGTTCTGTTATGCAGGTAATTCCTCTTTTCATTTCTTCTTTACCTGGTTCAATCTTTACTTGTATGGCTTTCATCTCTTCTTTAATTGAAACTTGGCCAGCATCCATCGAACAGCTTTCATCTACTTTTTAACGTATTCTTGACCAGCTTTCATCTCCTTTTGAACGGAATCTTGGCCAGCTTTAATTTCTTCCTTGAATGCAGCAAAGGCTGTCATAAATTGCCTTAATTGTTCTTCCATCGCTTCTGTAATTGGCATTCAATATCCCACCGCTGCCACCAAAAATTGTTGCCTGCGTACGGGTTCGTAATGGATTGAATACACACGTCGATAAAATAAGTTAGTAAAATTTATTCTTTTCACAAGAAATAAAACAAAATACTTAAATATTTCCTAAGAGATATTTGTACAATATCATAATTTCTCAAACGTTAAACAGAACTCAATTCAAAACAGAGAAAGTTAATCCAATATCATAGCGAATTCTCTACAATCAATAATAGCATTAAGTAAACAACAGTTCACTTAAAACAACTACAACTGAGCTAAGGTATTTTAATTCAGCTTTTATAAGTTTTTTAAATATTCACGAGAACATTCTGGCAAAATCTATTTTCTCGATTTTTCTGGATGGCAACAGCAATTACGAGATATTTATTTATTAAATATTAAAAGTAGGTGCACTCGTATTTTTACTTTCCCGACGTAGCTTTCTCTTCAAAAAAAAAATCGCCTGAGTTGCACAGGAAAATAAAACAATTTTAATAACAATTCTAAATAAATAGCTAAATAATTACAAAATCCGTAACAATATTTTATAAATGATACACAATGATAGCATTTGGTGGCAACTTCATTTTATTTGAAATTTGACACGGACAAACAATTGAAGCTCGACATTAATAGCACTTCATGTGCTAAACAAGGCGCAATCAAATTGAAAAAAGCTTAATACAAAAAAAAAAACTGCAAGATAATTTTCATCCGATGTCACAAATGACATTTAAAATTCGCGTGACTCAAGGACAAGATGAATTGTATCCTTATCAGCTTAATTTGCTTGAACAAACGGATTGGGTCTAGCTTTAGCGTGAACAGTTCTGGTATAATCAGATCACAAAGCGTAAGAAAAATTATTCAATATGGATCCAATAGGAAAATACATGTTATTACATTTTATATATTAATATACATTAATAATATAATAATTATGCAATACATATAAATTATTTGAAATTTACTTAATTTCGTCCATTATGAGTTTGAGTGGAAAGGAATCAGATAGCTAAAATAATTTGATCTTAAGATTATTTTTTTCCTTTTGCAATGGACATAAGAAAATGAAGATATATTATTATTTTTAGAAAAGCCTGCACATTTTCTTGTTGATATTAATACATGCCAAAGTTTTGAAAATAAACGTGAATACGGATTTAAAAACAACCAAAAGTTAATCTTAGTTTTACGCTGCTTTAACCACAAATACCTAAAGTATTTCTACAGAAAGGTTGATTGAGACTTCTTCAAATGCATGCATTTCTTTTAAATTACTTGCTACTGAAGAATTTAGACCGAATCCTGTGAATTCAACTCTTTTTTCTTTCCAAGTATATTATTCTAAAAAATAATCTTGACATGCAGAATTAATCTACCTGGCTCTTGAAATGCATGGACATATTTCGTTTATAATTAATGCTAACTAAATACTTAATTTTATCAGTTGTTTATTCATGTCTATTATATTGAAGAGTTAATTTCAGTTAAAATGTAAAATTTTGACACAAAATTTATGATAATTAAAAGTAAGCAAGTGTTTCGCATAGTCTCCATTCAAATATAATTTTAAAATTTGATTGGTAAAATTCGTTCAAATGACCTTCGCTGAATAATTATGTTACGGTAAGCATATTTTATTAATAATATAATTTCAGAAACAAGTAAAAAGAACTTATCAACATTAAGTCTTATAAAAATTCTGATGTGGACACAACATGACTTCCTTCTAATCCTATCAAATTATGGATATTTTTTGCTGAACTTCATTTAAACTTATTTCTTTGAATTATACCAAATTAAATAACCGATCTCTCGGGCAAGTTGAAAATGACATCAAAAGCTGCGAATTTTGAAATTGAATATCCCGGGCAATTTTTGTCATATGGGAGTCAAATTTTAGAACTTTGCCAAATATAAGTATAGGAACGACATTCAAATTTAGATTTCATATTTGTCCAAATTATTTCTTTTAATTAAAATTGCCAAAACATGAATATTTCAATTTCTGCTGTTGGAAGCACATGTCTACGACTAATGATTGCGAAATTGAAGTCCGGTCTAGGAATTTTAAGGTGGATAACAGAGGAGGGTTTATATATATATGTATATATGTGTGTGTATGTGTGTGTAATAAGATGGGTATTATTGTAGCAAGATGACTTAATGAGAAAAAGTTGCAACGGATTGGCTTTGGAGAGGCTTTACTGCGTAGTCAGAAAGACAGACGTATAAACCAAAAACCTTCCAGACGTGGCCGTTCGGAAACATAATTTTATTCCATGATAATGCATATCATCACTGTGGGTGCACTATACACCCCACAATTTTATATAGCTTACATCTTCTTAAACAATGGGCGAAATTAAAAAACTAAACTCTGCGTGGCTAACGGCAAGGTGACACAATGAAAAGAAGCAGAACAGAAGAGCGAAGAGAAAGGGGGTTGACTGACTGACCGATATAGTTATGCCGGGATACCATAGATAAATATCGTTTATCCGGCTCGATGAGAATTTATGCCAATTGGGCACATTCACGTAGAAACTATCGTCGCATGTAAAGACGGAGTTGCTACGTAATTACCCTTTTATACCGGATTACATTTCAGATCACATGACAGATCAATGGCCAAATGTTCGGTTCAGATTTCATCGATAAGTGTGTAACAGAGTTTAGATGACGGATCGTTTTCAGAATTGCAGGGAGAAATTATTACTTTGTTATTTGTAGAATGAAGACAGGACTTGTTAAAAGGCTTTTGTTAAGTTAAAGAAATAATATATCAAATACACGTCTCAAAAGTGAAATGGCAACACCAAGAAAGAATGCGCGTAGCGTCATGCAAACTGTAGGAGCGAGAGTTGTGAGGTGGATATGCCAATGATAAAAGTTGCGCACGCATTGGATCACGTGGTCCGCATATGCGGGTTATAAAGATCAACCACTTTCCCTCCTCCTAAACAGCATCTGAGAATTTACGGAGCATTAGCGACATTAGAAAGGAGCATAAAAAATGCCTCTGAGACGTCCGCGAGCTCAATACCATCAGTTAACGACCGGGGAACGTGAACGTGTTATCGAACTCCATGAACTTTTTTGTCGCTGCGCACAATAGTCACTCGTGCTAGGCACAATGTGAGTACCATCTAACTTTGTGTCACACGATGGATTCAGGAAGGTGTACGTACACGTCAAAGAGGAAGTGGTGCGCACAGGTGCACGTCAAAACGCACATACCGGCGTATTCGGCGGTCAACTATTGGAGACCCTTTCTCCACGTCACGTGACATCCGAAGCCGCTTGCCTTCAAGAGCAGGTAGATCTGTATGCGCAGCAGATTGTATGAAATACACTGGCGTTCACGAGTACCAACCACAGGGGTACTATTGACTGCTGAGCACAAGACACGCCTGGGGGGGTGTCAGCGTCATAGTACGGTGACCATCGAATGGCATCGGCTTTTTTTCACGGATGAATCTTGTTTCTGTCTGTGGAGGAAAGACAGCTGTCTACTGATATGGCCGCGAACCGGAGAACGCTTCGAAACAGCCCATTTCGCCGAGCGTTACACCGGTTCTGCACTAGGCATTATAGTGTGGGATGGCATAATGTTTGATCACAAGACATCCCTGGTACACATTTGAGTTTGAGCGGACACAGTTTGAGCGGACCGCTACATCGCGCAAGTGGTGGAGCCTATTGTTTTGCCGTGGTTGCAAGGTGCACCCAACACAGTATTCTAGCAAAGACAGTGCCAAGCCGCATGGTGTACTCTTAACAGCCTGACCAGATTTGACACTCTACCGTGGCCGGCAGCCTCTCCAGATCTGAATCGCGTCGAAAACCTGTGGGATGTTGTTGAACGTGACATTAACCGAGGACCACGGCCGCAAACTCTGGATGATCTGCGTACAGCAGTGGAGCTACCTTAGGCAACCATCAATGAACTCATTAATAGTATGCATTGCCGGATTGTGGCCTGTATCGTTGCCCGAGGTGAGCGCATTAGATACTGAATAAATTTGTTTATAATGATTTTATGTGTCTATTTTTTAATTAGTTGCATATCCATCTTATAACTCTAGATCCTGAAATTTACATTACACTACGAGTAATCTTTCTTGGTGTTGCAATTTCACTTATGAGGAGTGTATAAAGCAAATTATTGCTAAGTTTTAGATATTTCCTTAAGTTCTAAAGATATGCTGTTTTTAAACATTTTGCGGTTTTTCTCTCGAATTTTATTTAGCGTTAAGTGCAAAGAATGTGACGTTTAAAGTTAATAATAAAAATTTTAAACAGTTGCGTTATTGATCTTACTAAGAATACTGAACATAGATTTGATGAACTGAGAAAAGATAGAAAAGCATTAATGGCAGCATTTGATACGGTATTGCGAATTCTAAATGTGCTACTTTTAAATTTTTTGCCATTTTGCTGTTGAATTTTATGTGGCATAATCGTGAAGAAAGCTATATTTAAATTATACCAATAAATACAGGAGGAAGATCAAGAGCAGTATGGTAAACCGCCAGCTCAACTGGCGCATATAAATCCTTAAAAAGCCCTCTAGTGTGACGTTAAAATCTGAATCCTTTCAGATATTTTTTCTTCTGATTTAATTTTTTCTTAGTATTCTAATGTATTAAAGTAGTTTTTGAATGTCGCTTTGTTAATAACACTTAACAAGTGCTCAAGTTTGTTTTAGTAATCTGTGTTTAGTCTGTGATCTGGTAAAAGAGTTCCGATTCTGAATCAGAATGAATGTTTGCATTTGCACCAGTTTACCTCAACATTTATTCTCTCTTTGCTATGAAAACATTCAAGAAAATAAATCAAATTCAGGAAACATTTTGAAGAACCTAAACCCGTGAATGAGAATGGCAGAAAAATGTTTTTAAATTGCATAAATTTTCTTCTTCTTTCCTATTTCGTAAAATGTCGATAAATATTTTCCTCAAGCATTATCAAATGAACAGATTTTTTCCTGAGGGCAAAAACAATCCGACTTGTGATAAAAAATATGATAAAATTATTTTATCGTCTAAGAATGTCAGCGGAAAAGCTGTAATTTAATAAATTCACAGGATTGTATAGAACGTTTCTGAAGATATTTTAACGCGTCTCGAGAGAGAAAATTTTTTCGTAAAACTAAATTAAAAGCTCGTTTTAGTACGACAACAGAAACTCAAAGAACATTTCATAGACTTAAGCCATTAAAAACATTGCAATGAAGCGTAGTAGTAGGAGACATTCGTGCGGCGATAAATGGTATTCATATTTTAAAGTTTATGTATTTTTATAGCTTTCGAGCTTTAATTTTCCGTTCGTTTGACTAAGAACGGAAGGAAAACTTAGTCACCATTAATATACCTTGACAATCAGAAAGAAATTACAGCAATTTCCCAACTATCCGAGCTTTGATTAACAGATTCCACATTATCGAGCTAAAATTTAAACTTAAATGTATTGCACACTTTTATGCATTATTGGTAATATTTTTATATTATGTACACTGCGAAAAAATGGGACAATTCTATATCTCCCGTTCTAATGGGCCGATTGACAAATTCAACTGGCGTCTTTCACGTCTCGAAAGCGCGACTTACGATATGTATTAGATTTTAGATTTATATATAGCATTGCTCTAAAAGAGATATTTTCACACAAAATCGGACTTTTTCTGAAATGACATGCCAATGATTTTTCATATTTCGATTCTACGACTCAAATTATGAGAAACTGCCAAGTTTTGTAAAAGTCGCAAGAGTAGTTCAACTCCTCCATATTAATTGAATTTGGTATATATTTACGAATCCCTATTTTTCTATTAAAGTTATTTGATTCTTCCTTTCACATTTCGAAATTTAGGTTCATTCCATAAAAAAATTCTCCCATTTTTTATGATTTATTTTTAAAATTTGTATTTTTAAATATTTTTTTAAATTTTCGAAAAAACCTTTTGAATTATAATCTATAACATTTTTACCATCGTCTTAACGTAGATGTATTTCTAAGCATACCTGGAAAAATTAGAGTTTTTTATCAAAATTTCCGAAGATATACGCGAATATATATATTGACGCGATTTAAAATTTGGGCGTATTTGTTGAAAACGATAAAACACCAAATGGGGTATAGGCACTTTGTTAAAATTATTTGAAAATATGAACGATGTGACTTTTTTTCCCGTCGTGCACAATGTGAAAGGGACAGGAAAATAAGTTGCCATATATTAAGAAGTTCGCCAAGTGAATTATTTTTGGCGCAAACTGAAAAGCATCGCGCCAAGATAAATTTTGAATTTCTCCGTAAATTTCGCACCAAATTGTACAAAATTCAATATTTAGGTATAATCTGAGTCGTAGAATTGAAATATGGGAAAAAATTGGCATGTCGTTTCAGAAAATGTCCGATTTTGTGTGAGAATACCTATATTAGAACAATGCTGTATATAAATCTAATACATGTCCTAAGTCGCGCTTTCGAGACATGAAAACCGCAATTTGAATTTCGTCCATCGGCCCAGTAGACCGTGAGATATAGAACTGTCCTTTTCTTTTTCCACAGTGTACGTACCGTTAAGGAAGTAAATAATGTATTGTAAAAATATTTTAAAAAGACGTTTAAGGCGGTACAGGTAGTCTCATTAGCAAAATAGTTTTAAAAATCATAAGAATTTTAAAAAGAGGATAGTTTAAAAAAAGCCAAGGTAATATAATGTATCGAAATTTAAATTAAAAATCTATGGAATTTCAAAAAAATATACGAATACTTTAAGGAATCTCGAAATTGTAGAGTATTTTGCAAAATTATATTTTTTTCTTTTTATTATTCTTATTTTGTCTACATTATGAAATAAACCATCTGTTTTTAAAATTTATGTTTAACAATAAATATTTTTTTTAAATTACGTTATGTACTGTAGCGCGCTACCGAGAAATAATCATTCCGGATGAGCAAGAAGAAACTCATACTCTATATATATATAAAGAAAAGTGTCTGTGTGTTTGTTCGCTAACAACTCAGTCATTACTATAGCAATCGTCATAAAACTTCCTACAATTCTCTGAGTCCTGGAAAAGTTCGACGTCCACTTTTTTCTAAAAAAAAGTAGCTAAACTCAGAGATATTAATACTAATTAAAAATTTTTAAAAAAATCGGAAAAAAGATCATTTTCACCCCAACTGTTTCGAGTGGCAACAGTCTCGCAAGCTGAAGATGAAAATCTGTTCTATTTCGAACTTTGTTGCCACTGCTCGCTTTCAAATCCTAAAGTATGTTAATAAAGAAATTTAAGTTTTACGATGAAATAAAAATAGCATTGCCAAACATTAAATACATTATTCCTGATTCCAAAAATTCGTGGGAAGCCATTTGACTGTTCCTATTTTCGTACGACTTTAATGAGTCAAAATATTAATTAAAAGCTCTGAAAGCGCTAATTTTCGCACTCATTTTTCCAAGTGGCGACAGCCTCGCGAGTTCGCGATAAAAATGCTTTACTTCGAAACGTGTTGCTACTGCTCGCTTTTAAATCGTAGAGTTTGTTAATCAAAAATTTGTAAGTTTTACAAAATTTATATATATAAAGAAGAATGTCTGTTTATGTGTTTGTTCGCGTTATTGATTTCTAATCAATTATGATAAATTTTTTGCTACATTTAATTGAATAAAATTGAATTAGGTGAAATATTGGGTAGAACTTGAGCTTTTACGACCATTTGATTAGAAAGACGAAAATCATTAAAAATTGCGTGTCATTGTTGCTAATATAATGAGAGAGAATTAGCTTATTTTTCGATCAAAAATTTTTATATGGGTTTCATATCGCATCAATCTGAAAAAATGTATGACTATAAATCGTATTTCTTGCATCGTTATTAGAGAAGGATCTCTATTGTTAGGTGCATTACTCTCAAACCTAACTGGCATCGGGTACTTCCGCTAGTTTATTATAAGTAATAACGACACGTTGCAAACGAATAGCTGTAAAAGCTGAAGAACAACATTAACAGTAACTCGTCCTTGTTATGGACCCATATTAATAGGGTATTGCTCTAACTTCTGGAAGCTTCTGAGAATACCATTCCTAGAAGTTTTTAAAGCCTTTTCCACGAAACTTTAAAAAAGTCGCCATGTTTTGCCAACTGAGCCAACTAAACAAAAGTTGCTGGATTCAAAATTGAAAGGACTCTATGCAATAGCTAAACACTCGTGTGCAAAATGCGTGGCTACAGATAAAGTTACACAGCAAAATCTAAACCTATTACCGGATACAAAAGCATTAAACAAATAAACAAATAAAACAACACATGATCCTGCAAAAATGCACAAAACCAGGAATGTAATCAAAAGGATGAATACTTAGAGAAATTTACAACAATAATAACTGCTTAAAATATTGTTTCTATGCGTATTTTTGAACATGTTTCAATAATATCAAATTTTCTCAGAAAAGAAAGGAGATTTGAATGTAATGTTGCGTCACATAAAATGACGAATGTTTTATATCTGTAATTTTTAAGAAAGGAATTTGGAGTTTTTAGTCATTCGAGATAACATTTTTCCACATTGCTTCGAATAACGCTTGTCAAGAATTATTTTTGAATGAAAAAATGAATTTTTCTGTCAAATGTGTATATAAAAAAATTACTTTCGATTTTTATATTTTTTTGGATTTAAGATTTTTCTTTGCAGATTTTCATGTTTTAAACCAAAGAAGGTCTATTAAATACTAATTAAAATTCTGACCATTTTTTTTCTTTTCATAATTCATGGTTTTAAATAAAATTTCTGTTCCTTGGAGATGGTATATGGAATATTTTCTTATTACAAATTATTATGAATTGTTG
>KK119714.1:160165-188796 GCA_000611955.2 Stegodyphus mimosarum
GCTTAAATTATGAGAATGTTTTCATTCCTAAAAGAGGTTTAAAAAGAGTAGTCATAATACTTATATTTTCGCTTGCGAATACCAGTCATGTATAATCAAAAACCAAGTTGCAACTCTTAATTACCGCAAAGGTAAAAGAAGGCACAGAACAGAAAAAAACGAATGGATTATTAATGGTTTCAAGATTCTTTCGAAGGTTTAAAAGTGCAAGATTTAAAATACTCAACAAACATAAATCGTTAATGCAATGTGGAACAATTTTCTTTTAAATGTGGCAATATATAACTCATATTCATCATTATATCATTACTAATATTAATATGTAACTCATATCAATAGTAACATCATTACTCAATATATAACTCATATTAAATATGCCATAAATGTCAAAACTGATTCCATTTTACCTACTATTTTTTGTTAGTGTTACTTTAGCTTCAGTTTTAAATATATGTTTAAATTTGCTATCATTATTGACGGAAAGGACCAGTGAAAAGTGTAGAGTAATCCGAAAACCCGCCGAAATTTCAAAAATACTGTAAGCATTAGCCAAAAGAGGATTTGCGGAAAAACATTTCGCTTATACTCGTTGTCTTAATTGCTTCCATTTAATCAGTCCAATTTCGTTCATACGCTATGCAACGTTCATTCATCAACACTAAATGGTTACTGGCATCAGATCTGACTAGAAGAAGTTATCAACAATTTTAAAGGACTGATGCACATGAGGTAGAAAGAAGGTAGTATGAAAATGAAGCCAAAGAAACTGACAGTGACTTAAAATGAAGCTATATAATAGATGTAAATTGCAAATGCAATACATGGCAAACCATTTTTCATATATTAAATAGTCAAAGAATTAATCGAGAACTTACGATAAAGAATGAAGAAGTGGATAATCTTGTCACACGACTGACAATGAAAGCTGTGGTAAAGAAAAAGTAAAGCGCTTTCAGATTACAAAATTTAAGTGAATTGTTAAAAGCAACATAGGAACTACATGATTTTCCCCTGTGATTTAAACAGAGGATACTTTAAGAAAAGTATTTAAAAACTCTGTGCTGCTTACCTCGAAATTTTTAAATTGCTGCGTTAGCCATTTTCCTAAGCAAGCATCACCAGCCACTTTAAAAAGTAATAAAAATTCTTTCAATTAACATTTGTTTCATTTTTTCCTTTTAATTAAAATGATATCAAATTTGTTTAAATTATGCATAATTTCTAAACGGAATTATACATAGCGCATTTTCCCCATAAAATGTTAGCTTTGCGGAACGCGATTTTGCAGTATGCTGAACTATTTATGCAGTAATCCCGCGCTCGGCACAGGCTTACTGCATGTAAAAGCTTGATAAATTTGTATAATGGAGTGCATGATAAATGACAATATGGGAGCTTTCTGAGATGGATACTATATCATATCAACAATAACGATTACAGTTAGAATAGCTTATTGAAACAATACTGAATATCGATTTCTCTTGATGAGTTCTGGTGCACTGTGTTCTGAAGAATGTCTTTATGGTATGCGATGGGATCTTGCACGCGAGTAAATCCCTGTCAATACTACATAGATTACGATCTCTTCAGTCGGTATGCTACAGCGCCTCTGTCAGTAAAATTTAGTCTTTCTTTTAACCTATCTTTGCATTATTTCATAAATGCACTAAAGTTGGACTTCACAACCCTTGGAAATGAAACAAAACTAAAACTTAGTAAACCCAAATATGGATCTTACTCGAAAACTTTCAGTTATCTTAATTTGTTTCTGATCTCCGTTTCAGTATTTCCTTAGATATTTTCCATTTCTTTCCTTTGCAGCGAGGTCAAAACTAACTCAGTCGTAAAAAAATTTTGATATTTTTCTTCTATTTCTAAAATGAAATGCGTCATCTGTCAGCTTTTATAAAATCGCCTTCCATTTAAACTGGTTATGGAGTATTTGACTGACAGTCGTTTAGGGATTTAAAGAAATTCTTCCTCTACATTTCGTTTACAAATCCCATTCTTTATCGGTTATATAAAAAGTTAAAAAGTCATAGATGGCTAGAAACCTGAAACATGTTTTCAAGGTTCTTAGTTTAAAATAGAAAATAAAGTTTTGTAACTCATGAAAAAATATTTAAAATTAAAATAATAGATAACAATTGTATATGCAGATATACGAACTGGTTATATACTATTTGTTTGAAGGTTCTTTGAAAATTCAGAAGGAAATGTTCATTATCATTCTGCTTTCAAATGCCGTTTTAGCTGTTTAAGAGACGGAGACATGTTTTGTTGATTCTTAGTTGAAAACGAATATTAATATCCGTACAGTTTATAAGATATTGCTTAAAATATAAGGTTTCGCTCAGTTTATTTACCAGTTATTTTATATTAATTCGCCTTTCTATCCTTTTCATTTCCCATTTTCCTGCGAGAAATGTAAATTTCTAGCTAGCATGTAGTCACATGAAGGAGAAAGAAGGTAGTATTTAAAGAGAGCATTTAGAGAGTAGAATCAGAGTGCGTTCCGCCTGCTGAAGGCCGCCTTACTATTTTGATTCGTTTAAGAGTAGTAAACTGTTACAATGCGTTATTCTCGCCATTAGGCTGACTTTAGGTCAGAGCCAACTTGCCCGCTTTTCTATCTGTGTAGCCGTTGGGCTAATTTACATTTACTCTGTTAAATAAAATTCTTTATTTTTGATCTAAGCCATAAATGCTGGCTATACTGTAAACACGAGTGGTGCCTTCTGTTAACTTGAGTAAAATAAAACGGTCCTTTACACCCTTTATCAGTTTCTGTGATACTTTACAAGACATAGTGATTATTAACGTATGACACTTAACGTATTTAGACGTTTCATACATTGAATGCTATCAAAGAATACCAGATCTCATAAAAGATTTCATATGAAAGAATCCTGTAGAGTCATTAGGATTTGTGGAAGCAAGCGAGAGATGAAAAATATGCAAGGCCTTCGCCGGGAATCGAACCACGGACCTCTGAAATACCGGCTCAGTGTGCTGACCATTACACCACGAAGGCACGCTAAGAATGTGGGAGATATACCTTATATACTCCCCTTTTTAAAGGGCGACTAGGGTTTTAGGGGACCTAGTCGCAAAATCCTGGGTGTGGAGAGACATCATCCACAACCCTTTTAGTTCGGGCGCCACTGTAGAGACATTAGGTATTTACGAAGCAGGAGACATGAAAAATATGCAACGCCTTCGCCGGGAATCGAACCGCGGACCTCTGAAATACCGGCTCAGTGTGCTGACCATTACACCACGAAGGCACGCTAAGAATGTGGGAGATATACCTTATAATCCTATGAAAATAAGTAGATAGTTTGGAGAGAAAAGAATACAGTCAAAATAAACAGATAGAATAAATAGAAAACAATGCTATGAAACTAAATAGATAGAACAGATAGAAAAGAATCCTATGAAATTCTCAAGTTTACGTCATGTAGTAAACATATATATTTTCGAGAAAGCAACACAGCCTTTATTTCAATATTTGTTGTGATCGAAGGCATAAACACTATATTTCACATACATATAATATAAATATTCTATCTTTAACTCAGTCTGTCACATTAAGTGTAAATGTATATCCTTTCCGTTTCTGCTCTTTTGATTTTAAGATAATCTTGAACTATGGAAAGAGGTTAAACCTGATAACTTGGCGGTATAGCTTATAACTGTAATTTTATTCCAAAATTGGTATTGATTTTTTGTGGGCGTTTTCAACCGCAGATCGCCAGTCGAAAGCTTAACTTATCCTTTTGATACATCAAATGCATTTTACCTTCAAAGTGAAACTTTAAAATATTCCTTCTCACACCTTGACGTCAAGTGCTGGCATTAAAGTGATAAATATGAAGAGCTACATGAGCGGAAAGATACATGTTTTTCTGTGTTTATTCACGTCATCGGGCATCGTCTTTAAAAAATAAGAGCAAACCTGGGTAACGACTGATAGGGCACTTTAGATGTAAATCCTATGCAAATGTTCTTCCCGCCCACAGGCTTTAAACCTTCTCTTTACATGAGGTGGAGAGATATAGTTCGATGTAAATGACTTTTTTTTTACGTTTGTGGCCAGGAATATTGGATAACCCAACCGCATCAATTTGTTCGAGGTATTGAAATTTTAGGTTTTGCAATTGTGATGATCTAATGCTTCAAATATTAAATTGTTAAAAAAGTAAGTAGTCTTGGAAATTTGGGAAATTTGACAGAAAAATATCATAAGTTTATATCTGCGTTTTTATGTTGTGAAAGTATATAAATCAATATTTTTATCGCATGAGGGAATTAAAAAAACGTTTTTAAAAACTTTTCAAGCATTGCACAAATATGGAAGTTGAAAATCTCTTCAGAGAGGAAAGTTTTTTAAGCAAATTGTCTATATTACAATAGTCTATGAAATAAATATTTTTCTTCGGACTGCAAAATTGTTTTTAAATTTATATTCATGAGTAAAATCAATCACGCACAGCATCGATGCTGTGTAGTGTCGAAAAGGCATACAGTCAGGCACACAGTCATATGAGCAAAACTGCTTACTGTCACCAAAATTAAAGATAAATTTTTATATTAGTAAAAAAATATGAAAGAGGATTAATGCACATTTATCTCCCATTCAATGTTATCTCATCGATGACATCGACAGAATGCAGTCGATACTACGTAGGAGCGATAGCGACATAAGACTGACATTTCACAGAATCGTTACCAGCATAGGATCGATACTGCACAGGGTTACGCAGCGGCATAAAACGGACAGGTGTCTGTTTTCTGAAAGTCAATAAACATGGAATCGATACAGGCTTACAAATGATACTGCGTAAGATCAACACCGACATACAATCGACATTATCAAAGCGTAGACAAAGACGTATAGTCAAAAACGAAGGAGTTTTATTAAATCATTTTTTAAGGTACTAGAGTAAGATGTTACACTGAATCGACATCATCAAAGGACTGAAACCTATTTCTGAGTTACTATGTCGAACGTGAGGGAGCAAAGAAGCTCTTGATATCATGCAGCATTCTCCTTTCCAATAGAAATTTGTAAAGGAAAAACGTTTAAAAATTTAATGATAAATTTATTTCAATGTTTCTGAATACGACAGAATGCACACTCCAAATTGCTCCCAAGTAGAAAACTGTAGTTCGCTAAAATATCAGAAAATTCTGCGAAAATTATATCTCTGTGCTTTTTCAAAGTGAAGTAAATTTGTAAAGAATTCGTGCCGCCCAGAGGGTATAGTGGTTAGGAGAACCTACTGTGGCAACGGAGGGCCCGGGTTCGATACCCGGAGAAGGCGCGCATGTTTGTAAATGTGCCTTTACAGTATGGGGGCACTCTAAATACACGGTGAGCCGAACGTCCTCTCATGGGATTTGGGGAGAGGGTTGGGACACCAACCCTCGAGAATTTCTCCTCAAAACTGGGGTGGAAGTAGAAGTCCAACCTTCTTGAGGCTGTGGCAACCATTCTTCTATGAAGTACATGGACAAGACGTACAGACAGACAACATAGACCCCCGTCCTGAATCTGACTAGCAAAGCCTCACGTGGTTGTATATCTATAGTCCAGTGACCCTCGTCCAAGCGGGTGCAACCCTCGTAGTCCCCGTGCGGCTTTAAACAAAGCATAGGGCAAAGCAATAACACGAAGATATGAAACTTACGCTAGTCATTTTGTCTCTCGGCACTACTCCATCGGCAACATACGTCGAAAGTGCGCTCTGTCCACTCTGTGAGTCCCCCTCACGAGAACTGAATGGAATCAAACCCCCGAGGACTAGGTGGGTGATCTCCGATCTAGCTCCACTACAGACAGAGGAACGGAAACGACAGTACCAGTACGATCTCTGCCAAGTCCGAACCAACCTTAAAATGAACTAGGGTTCTAAACCTGTGAAGTCAACTTATATACCCCCGCGGTTGAGACTGCCTAAGTACAGATCCTAGCCAATACTTCCCAGGAATTATCCTGAGTCAACCCCCGGAGGGACATGAACGGGACAACAACAACATTCCTTCCGTTGGTTCTTGTTATGTGATGCTAAGCACGGCTTGCAGAAAATTTTATAGTCTTAGATTCGAGTCCTTCTGACGGAATGGATAATTTTTCCAGAGTATAAAACTTTAATGCTTCTACTGGGGCGTCCAAAATGCACTCATGTCCGTAAATTAAGCTCCGTCAAATAAATGTTCAGAAATAAAACAAATGCAACTTATCCATAAAGCCCATTTATTAAACAAAGGATAAAGAACAAAAAAGATGGTGTACGTATGATACCATTCATAAAAATTATGATTTTTGCTCCTGCTAGCAATTACAGAAAATACCTCCTTTACAAAAACTTAACTATAGATAGTTGGTTTGATGGTTAATACATTCTATGTTTCCCAGATGATAAAGTACAGTTCGCACAGCGCCAAGGCATGCTGAGTATCTCATTATCGAGATGATCTTGGGGAAGATATACTACCCTCAGCAAGCAGTACCCTCCGAAGTTACGGTATACATGTTAGAGATTCTTGACGGGCTGCGATTCGTCGGCCAAGTATGTGCCACACATGCTCTATCGGATTTAAGTCAGGTGAGAATGCTGGCCATTTCATAGGGGTGATATCCTCACATTGAAGACATCCCTTAATAATGTTTGCACTGTGATTACGGGCATTGTCATCCATAAACACAAATTCTAAGGACATGGCGCCCCTAAACAAAGGTACATGTTGTTCCAGAATGATGTCCCGATAAATTTGGACTGTCATGGTTCCGATCTGAACATGCAGATCTGTTCTAGAACTTAGAATAATTCTACCTCAAAGGAGCAGTTCTGCACCACCGTAACGGTTGAGTGATGCTGTCTTGGTGGTAGCTGGTACCTGTAGTTCTCCATATGAAAGTCGGATGTGAATCAGACTGCAAGCGACACCTGAACTCGTCAGAAAACATCACAGAAACCCTCTGCGACGATGTCTACATAGCATATTCTCTACTCTAGCCTAACCGCTGGCAACAGTGAGTTGCCATGAGAGAGACACATCCGACAGACCTGCGAGCATATATACCAATCTGTCCTAAACGTCTGTACATGATTTGCCTTGAAACTGTCGTACCCATCGCTCACGACAGCTGATGAGACAAGTCTGATGCTGCATTCTGTCTGCTTCTTTTGTCAGTTACTGCCAAATACTGGTCGTCATTCCGCGTTGTAACTCGGACGCGACCTGTACTGTAACGTCTACTGACATTTTCAGCATTTTGCAATCGTTGCCAAAGCCTAGAGATGGCTATTATGCTATTGTGCTATTCCAAGTTCTTAGAATACTTCCTTCTGAGTACGCCCAAATGCCAGGCGGCCGATAATTCTACCATGTAAAACATCATCCACATGCGTCTTCTGGATCATAACTATTCAGATGTGGTATTGAGCGGCTTCATAACACTTGTAAACAACTTTACTCCTTTGCTACCATTCTTTATTTACACTTCTCTTACACTGTCGTCATTGTGAAGTACTATCGACGTCATCTGATAGCTTCCTATACTTTGCATATATTCTTCAAGATGTGTGCGAAATTCTGCAGGTGAAATCTATACTTTAGATTTCGATTTCCGTGTGATCCTGAATTATTCTCAATTTATGGACATGAGTGTAAATGACTCTTCAGACATTCATCTACCCAAAGATCATTCAGACACTGGGGCCATGGGGACTACCTTTTTCTCCCTTAAAACGAAAGTTAAATGACTTCTCAAAGGCAACCGCCGGAAAATTTTCAAGAGTGATCAAGCAGGCTAAAAAACCAAAATGTAGAGGCTTCGAATAGCCCTCATTCTGCAAAACAATGCATATAAATTACACGATTGCCCGCAATATGTGCAGCCGGCCTGTAAAACATAAGGTGTAAACAACGATTTCTACAATATAACGGGAACGCGGCATAAGACTGGCATTGCGAATGATTGTAAATTTCTTTGATGCCAGAACGTAAGCTCGAAAAGTGGTTTCGATGCTTTGCTGATATTAATCTCAATGTCATTTAAAAATTAATAATTTTATGAAATTCATTCTTTTAATTATATGCAATTGATCACAAGTCTTGTCTGCGCAATGGCAGTGTCGACTATATGCCGACGTCGATCTTCTGCAATGTCCATTCTTTTCTAGTGTTGACTGTACACTTGAATCGATTCTATGACGTAGATAGACCGCCTAAGATGTTGACCGTCTAGGATGTCAATCATATTCCTGCTATGTGATGTATATGTGATGTATATATTCCTGCTATGCGATAAATGTGTGTAGGAGTCAAATATGTATGCATCGTGGTATTTATTATCCTGCGTAGGTATCGATTCTTTGCTGACTGTGTTGACCCTCCGCAGTTATCGATCCTATGTAATACACTCTAAGACAAAAAAATCGACGCACCACAACGCACCGAGAAGATATAAAGAAAATTGGACACAAATTGATGTCCATACAGGTTTCCACGGAAAATGGGAAATTTTACATTTTGGCTGCCAATGAATGAACGGTTGTAGCTACAGCGCATCTGATCTGTGCAATTATCAGGATATTTAAGAGGAGAAATTACGATTCCAGGTCATAAATTCTTCAGGAATTTCATTCCGTTTACCCTGGTGGGCAGTAACTATGCCTCGCACACAGGTGTGCGAACGATATGCGCAGATGTCAGAATTTGAGACAGGTCGTGTAGTTGGGCTCAAAGAAGCCGGTTGGCCTTATTGTCGAATAGCTCGACATTTGAGCAGGAGCGATGCCACTATTAGACGATTTTGGCAGGAATGGGTGAACCATGGCCGCGCATAGCGTCAAGAGGGAAGCGGTAGGCCTAGAGAAACGATAGAACGTGAAGACCGAGCAATCTTCAGAGCGGCACTCACAGCCCCAGATGCATCACTATCATCGATTGTACGTGCAACTAGTGCTTTAGTGACCACAAGGACGACTTATAGATGGCTCACAGAAAGGGGTTGAAGTCACGGCGCCCCTTGCGCCGACTACCACTGACCTCTGTACACCGTCAAGCCCGTTCGCAGTGGTGTCGGGCTCATTCGTATTGGAATGTCACTGACTGGAGTACAGTAGTCTTCAATGATGAATCCTGCTTTGAACTGAGCCCCAATGGCCAGGGAAGGTGAGTCTGGACACGCTCCAGACAGCGGTGTGATACCAACCTGACTGTCTTCAGGCAGACAGGCTTACAACCAAGAGTGATGGTCTGGAGTGCAGTTTCATTTCATAGTAGGACCCCTTTGGTTGTCATCCGTTGCAACGTTACGGCACAGCGGTACGTCTACAAAGTTCTCAGGCCCGTTGTGTTGCCCTTCGCGTCACGCCACCCTAGGCTTAAATTTCAACAAGATAATGCCCGCCCTCACACTGCACATGTTTCTACTGGTTGCCGAACATTACCTTGGCCAGCAAGGTCGCCGGATGTCTCTCCTATTGAACACGTATGGAGCATTATAGGCAAGGCCCTCCAAGCAGCTCGGGATGCTGACGATCTAACGCGCCAGTTGGACAGAATTTGGCACGATATCCCTCAGGAGGACATCCGCAACTTCTATCAATCGATGCCAAGCCGAATAACTGCTTGCATAAGGGCCAGAGGTGGACAAACACGTTACTGACTTTTTCACTTTGTGAAGCTCTATCACTTCAATAAATCATCCAATTTTTCTCAAACTGTAATCATTTGTTTTTCTGTACATGTACATCGCTTCTACCGATTTTCGTCCCATTCGGATAACTCCTTTTTTTTTTTCTAAAAGTGTATGTAAGCCAGTATGATATCACGAGCTTGTTAATTAATGGAGTCTTTATAAAAATGGAAGTCACTGCCTTCTGTTGTGTTTATATTCCATCTTAATCAAATCTCTCCAATGATTTAACTTTGCATAGTATTAGGGTAATGCAAGGAACGCGTTTCATAAAGCTTTACGTAACTCGAATTTTACTCAAGATGAATTTGCACGTTTCCTAAATGTAGCTTACTAAGAACCTGCCAAATTTGCTTCTGTTATATAGTGCATGTATGTATATACACCGTGTCCACAAATGCATTACCTACATTTCAAATTACCCGTCTTTTATTTTCAGAACCATTGTTCTTTCAGATTACAAAAGTGTTTTAAATAGATTAATATTCATGTTTTGGCATTTAGAAATTATTTTAAAATATTAGGCCTGTAAAAATTTACAAAATCTAATATCTAATTTTTTCCCTTAATACTTATACTAATATTTAGGAAAATATAATGTTCATTAACAAGAGTGACTTGCGTATGACAAAAACTTACCGAGTTATTTAATTTTATAGTTACATTCAGGGGCCGAGCATAAATTAAAGCGCGAAATTTTTGCATTTGTATGTAAGTAAAAATAAAATATCAGATTCAATATTGGTTTTTAATGTTAAAATATTAAGTCGGAACATTTTTATGCAAATTCTTCTGAAAAGCTTTAATAAATATATTATTTTTCAAATGAAGATTTTGTTCAGTTTTATTGAACCTCATGAAATCTGTGTTCTAAAATCATTACGAGGTTTCACTAACGTTATACAGCCAAAAGGTAACTTCATTTGCATAGATTAAAAGTATTTCTAGCTTAATGAATCTCTCTCTGTGATAATTAAATTACGATTCTGAAGCAACAAAACTGCATGCGAATAACAATACAGTATTTTAAAAGTTTTTTATTAAATTAATTGTGTTAAAATTTTATCGGCCTTCCAATTGTATCAAAATATCTAAGAGTTTTATACACTAGGAAATTACAAAGCAGTATCAATGAATAGCATTTAAAGAAAAAAAATCAAACTGTAATTATTCCAACGTATTTATTAACCGATTACTAAAGGTAAAATGAAAATGGCATAAAAACTCATCGATTTCGAATTTAAGTTGTTGACCTATTGACGTTCGTAAGTCAGATTTTCTGCATTTTATTTTATATAATTAGTATTATATAGCTATTTCACTTCAGCGAAGGTTAAAAAATTCTAACTGTTTGTTTCGATGCCATGACAAGAAAGACCAATAATTTTGGTTGTGAAGTAAATAAGCTGCAGGTGTGGTAAAGACAGATAAAGAAGAAGATTATGAATCAAGATATTCTCTTCCTATTGCCGATAGTTTCTTCTCGTATTAATGGGCTAAATCATTTGAGCTGTAGAGGCTCACTGAGACCAATGTAGGTTGCTTTAAAAGAAATGCTTCGTTTCGCATGGCATTTGCAAACAGCCTGGAAGAGGCTTGACTTTGAGCACGGCACCATTTTATTCTTCAAGTGACTATATACAACATATAGTAAGGTATCAAATAACATAAAAAGAAATTACCAGACAATTATGGTAGTATAGATATTAGCACATGTACAAAATGAACAAATAGAAGGTGTTAGTTTGCTATAGGAAACGTACCTTCAGTATGGAATATGATCGCCTCTAGAAGCAATACAGCACATACAGTGATGTGTGATGCTTTCAAATATGCGGTCTATCAGTTCCATAGGAAGTGAGAGCCATTGCTCTTGCAAAGCAGTGGCAAGCGCGGCAAGGGTATGAAAGGGGCGGATTGAGAGCAGCTAGACGTCTCTCCAAAGCATCCCAAACATGCTCGATAGGATCCAAGTTAGGAAATCGAACTGGCCACTCCATGAGCATAATTGTTTCCTGTTGAAGATAATCATCTACGATGCGAGCCCTGTGTGATCTTGCGTTGTCTTTCTGTAACAGGAAAGCATCACCTACTGCCCCGGCATATGAGCGCGCATAAGCATCAAGTATGTCATCTCTATAAACCTGAGCATTCACGGTTCCTCTTGAAAAGGCATGGAGGTCAGTGCGTTCAACCAAAGATATGCCACCCCAAACACAGACGCTGCCTCTTCTGTATGCATATCTTTAACAGATGTTTGACGGATGATAACGTTTTGCAGGTTCTTTCCATATCAAATAACGCTTAATATCGTATTCTAGACTAAACCTGGACTCATCCGTAAAGAGAGCAGCCCTCCATTGATCAGGCGTCCAGTGGACATGTTGTCGTTCCCACTGCAAGCGGTCCGGTCCCTCCTATGGCGTGACACGAGCGACGCGCAAATGGCTGGTCGCCTCACATACAGGCCACCTTCGTGAAGCCTTCTACGCACAGTTGACGTTGATACCAACCTTCCGGCAGCAGCAGCAAGGGACGATCTAAGAAGAGTCGGAGTAACGGTTCTATTCCTGTGTGCACATAATGTCAAATATCGGTCATCGGCGCTCGTCGTAGCAGTTGGCCGTTCTTGGCTCCTAGATGCCGAATCTTCGGTTTGAAATTGCCTCCAAAGTCTATGAACAACAGAAGGACTCTCATTTAGCCATCTGGCCACTTCTGTTCGACTTTGTCCTGCCTCTAGTCTCCCAATGGCTCTTCATTATAGTTCTGCAGGCAAATGATGCCTGGAGGTCATTGTTACGAATTGGCTATCTCAGATTTCTGATGCCACTATGATAGTTAAATATGTGAGCTTGCTCTCAAACATGGACTTTTATGCTCCTCGCAGATGTCGTGTTCCGAGTCAGTGCCACTAATTTGAATATTGCAGTTTTACTCAGCTACTCTTACTTGACAACATATGCGAATTTTACACGGTTTGGCTTCTTTTTGAGGATGTTATCACTATTTTTGTGAATTTTTCCTTAATTTATGATAACCAGTGTAGTTGACCTTATTCTGATTTTTGATTTTTTAAAAAAATTTTCTTATTTATCTATTTAACTTATTTTTAATTTGAATTTTTAAAATGGCAACCTCTTTTATGAAGTTTTAGAACGTAATTTAAAAATTTAAGATTGCTTTTTCCCTAACTCAAAGAATAAAGGAACAGATTTTAAATTTATATCAATATATTATCCATAGAACTTTATATAAATAACAATATAAAGCTCACGATGAGTCAAATGCTATCTGTGGAACATCAAATGACTTAAGGTTCTGAAATTCAAATTTGTAGTATAATAAGAATAAAAGTATATTTACCACTGTATATCAAAATATAAACGATATGAGTGCTATTTTTTATTTATTTTGAATATTCATTTAAAACTTTGTAAAAAAATTATACCAGGAAAAATAATGTAATATAACATTACTGGTACATTTTCCATAGTTTTAGAAACCCTCACTTACAGCAGATTTATTGCGCTTGTGAAAATCACAAACATAGCATGAAAAGTCTACATTTCACAGTTTTTATAAAACTTTCTCTGCATGTTTCTAGAGCTAACATTTTATCTAACTATGTATAATGTATCATGTACATAGTTTAGGGTGTAAGGACTTCTTTTCGTTTTTTTTTCTTTCAGTGTCAAATAGTGAATTAAGTAAAATTTACATCCAAGTCATTTTTAGAATAGCATTTTCTTTCTGCTTTTTTACAAACCATTTTAAAGAAATGTGCAATTTTTTCCTCCCAAATTTTTATTTAAAGTTTGTACCGAAGAAAATCCAATTAAAAAGATTTCCGAATCTGGTCACAAGACATAACCTGCGTTTCTCATTATCTCGAAGCGTTGTTGCCGCATGGATAAGTATTAAAAAAACAGCAACGAATCCTAGATTGTCAAGTTCTGCAGCAGGCATTCGCGACAAACTACGTAAAGCGCATCAACGACGTAAATGTAACTAACGAAATTTCAGTCGTTGGTATTTAATAGCGCTTGTAACGATCTTCTAGACCGTAAATTAAAAGTCGGAAGTTGTAACAGCTTTCCGAGAAAGCTACTTCACGGAAATTCTCCTCTTCTGTAATTTGCTCTGGAATGTCAAGTAGGCTGAAAGTTCTCCATTTTGACAGTCTCACTTCACCTTTAATTGGAAGTGGATTCTCATGGTAATGGAAGTTTTTGAAATACGTATTCTGAAAGAGCCAGCGATGAATTTCTTGTATTAATAAAAATGAAATGCTGTTTAAATTTGCGTATATTCAAATTTAATTTCTTAACTCAATCATATCAGCAATGAATGCTCTACATTCCATACAGAGTTGCTGTGTTCAAACTTCATGAAATGGTTTCACAATTCTTGTACTGGTTTGAATTTAGAAAGATTGTTGGTACGTAGTGATTCTTTGTTTTCACTGCAGTTGTTGTAGAATACTTTTCGCTTGTTTTTGAAATTCAGGTTATAATTAAATCTCTGAAAGTCATATGTAGTCATCCATAAGATCTTCATTCCCTCTGCTAATGTTCGTAGATATTCCGGAAACTTTCAGAATGTCAACCGTGAATATTTTAAAAATTACTCCCGTTATCATAAATTTATTTAGAGCGAAGATCTTCCATCAGCCAAATGCAGAATGGAAGAAAACGTTTTCCATACTGTTTTTCACAGCACATAAATTAACCAATTTTCAAATTTCGTCTGAACAAGGCAACTGAAAGATTAATTTAGAGCGATTTGGACGTGACCTTAAATACATATTTACATTATATATATTAAATTAATTCATATTATATATTTTCGAAGGTAGCACATGCAAACATTCTTCTGATGTAAAATGATACTCTCATTTCTGCAAAAACAATTATTTAGAGACGCGCTCTCTTTTAGCTCCTAACTCACAATCCTTTCCAAAATGTAAACGATTGTTTTAACATTAATTATTTGTGACATATGTGCCGACATATTTCTAGTCAAAATCTCACCGTACTAGAGTATTTGTTCTGAACAATAGTCGCCTACATAGTACTTGAGTGCAAGTCAAAATTTACAAATAATTAATAAATTTTATAATTTTTAAAACGTCTAAAGTTTATTGATGTGTTTTCCATTATTAAAAGTACGTCTGCGATCTAATGATTTTAAAATGCATTTTTTAGCCTTTTCTTCACTAATTTCGATCAGAATATTTCTAAAGCATTCAAAGTGTACCCGAACCACAGCTTCTTGAGTATTTTGAAAAGATTAAAGTTAAAAATAGTATTAATCAGCATACAAGAGTTAGAAAAATAAAGTAATGCGTATTAGAATTAAATTCTAAAAAAATCTTGTTTAAAAATAATCATTTCAAAGCCTTAGTTTACGCAGCGAAGCTCATGATACCTTTGTTTTCTCATGCACATTTGATTAGATTTCTCTTTTCGATAGAATTGATGAAGAAAAATAATAAACAAAAACCCTGCATAAGAGTTCAAAGATTTCTGCATGTTTGCTGACCTTTTATTTTCGTTTTTCGTCATTGAAATTACTTGAGAAAGTTTTTCAGCCTGTAGATTTAAAGAATCAATGTTTATTCTCATAGATTTTTCTTTTGTTTTCTTATTTTATATTTAGCTTCAGTTTGCATTTTTATCGCTGCTTTGATTGCTTCCAAATTTGAAGCTAAAGTATGTGAAAAAACCTACACTGAAATCAGATGGAGACATATATTGTCCATCAAAAATTGTTTTGCTTCAAAAGTTTCAAACGAATTCATAGCGAAACGTAATAAACATCATAGCCATTCTATAAAAGGATTCTTTTCATACTAATTTAAAACCAAACATTTCAAAATTATTTAAATAATTAACGATGTAACGCTGTGGTTGATATGAAAGATTTTTACATATTATTGATGCCAGAATTTTGACAAACATTGCCAGAAGTGATACAAATATTATCAAACTTTAAACATCTTGAAATTCAACGAGTTTTCAATCAAATTTGTGAAGCAACTGTAGTTTGTTATTTTTAAAAAAGGCACTTCAAAATCACAGCGACCTTTCCCTCATTACATATCCAAGCATCGACGCACAGAGGAGGTTAGTAAATTTTAGTTATTTAAAGGATTCGATTTTGTTTCCAGGAAAAATTCTTATCATTGTTATGAGTCATTGTTTGGTGGACAATGAAGTGCCTATTCTGGAGAAATAGGCAACAGCATAGGATTATGGTAGCTGTGTCACCATTATGATCTATCCTGAAAAAATAGTCTGTATCTTCTCCCACTAAGGAATTGAGTCATACAAATTCGTTAGTTGCAGTTATGTCTGCCAGACGGCTCACCATCCGTAAAAGGATATAAAATACTTCAAAATGAACATTGCATGTGCAAAGTTCCATTACTGAGCATTGACTGGAGATGCTTAGTAATGGATGCATTGCTATGATGAATGGATAACAAAAATAGCATTTCTTCAGGAAGTATTGAATGCCAGTCGTAACATACTGTCTTTTTGTACTGTTAGTGCTGATGTTGGATAGCCTTCGTACTGGGTGCATTACAAGATTAAGTTTACAGTTTTTAAAATTTCATAAAAAGTAAACGAGTTGCAGTATGAGGATGCAGTTTGCTGGAAAAAAATGGCATAAGTTCAGAACATCCTTCTGGCAACAAAACATGCATTAGCTCAAATTTCACTGACAAATGGCGCTACAAAGAGTTCTTCGATCCTACACATTGAAGATATTTAGTGGGAAAAAAACTTCATTAAATGCTACACAGTGTTTTCAATTCATTCACAGTGTTTCATACTAGCAAATGAGCTGTGCATCCCCTATCACAGGGAATCATGTTTTGTGAGCACGAAATCACATCTTTCACCAGTGGTTTCATCATACATGGGTCTTTGGAAGGGATTGTGATGAGGATAGCATCGTTTCCTTATCATTCTTTTATTCTTCCTGAACTTTTTAATTTAGATTGCTATAAAGTACATGACCACTATAAAAGTATACAATATGCAAATTGTTGTGTAATAAACCATAAGGAATTTAATACCTGTGTATTAATTCATTATGAGTTAGAATAAAATTAAAAATTTGTACACAAATATTAATATTAAATTCATTATGAACTTTTTTTCACCGATGGCACTTAGCCGAATTAGGCTTTTGCATATTAAATTTATTATACACTAAGAATTATCGCATAACAATTTGCATTAAATTTATAATGCACTAAGAATTAGTGCACAACACTTTGCATATAAAATTAATTATATAATAAGAATTAGGAATTGTTGTATACTAATTCTTAGTGCATGATGAATTTAATATGCGTTTAGTCACAAAATAGTATAAACATATTAACGCTTATCTCTACTTATTCATTTCTAGTTCAGAAAGGTTAAAGCAATAATTGTGCTAGTTGGTTAAATTAACTTACCTAGTTCATGGTAGACAGTTCTTTCTTATACAAAGTAAAGGAAATATCATACTCGCGAAAAATTTCGATATTCAGATTTCAATGGAAATATCCATTTTGCCCATAACTGAATCTATTTTAAATACTTTTTAATGACGTCTGTACGCACGGACAGAATAAAGGATTATTTATTCCTAAACGGATTATCAAGTCGATTAAAAATGGATTTTGTCTTGGCGTCCATCCGTACGTACGTATCTCGTTTACATCAAAAACGATTAGCTTTAGAAAGCTGAAATTTTGTGTGGGGGGCTTCTATAACATCCATTCCTGCATATTTCTTTTATTATATTTTACAATACCAAAATTATATATATATACCAATTACAGAAATATTTTAAATGATTCATGTTTGGGGAATTAATTTTTTTAAATTAATTTTGAACAAATTACGAAATCTAACTTTTATTGTCATTCCTTTACCTATTTGGAGAAGTTTTACACTCGCTATGAAAACATAAAAATACAAGAAATTTGTTTTCCGCACAACTGTCCAGGATATTTAATTTCAAACTTTGCTATTTTTGATCATTTTCAACTTTTCTTGAGTGATTGATTAATTGAGTTAGACTAATTCGAAAAAATAAGTTTAAATAATAAAGTGTAGCAAAAGTACTGTATAATTAGACCCACAAAGATGTCATGTGGTGTTCATATCAGATTTGGAATAAATCGGGAAAATTCATAATATTCCACAAATTATGCAAAAATTAGAGACTGACACTCATTCCATTAAAATATCGTAATCTGTATTAACAGTTTTTTTTCATTCTTGCGTAGCGTCACCACATTTACAAATGCACATGATTTATATAAGATTCAAACTCTAACTCATTAACTTAAATACTATATTGGTTATCGAAATTTACCTGTCAGCAAACCAATTTGCAACGCTCACTATCCCTTTTACCTAAATGGAAGCCCATCAGTGACCGAGTATACAGACTGCTGAACGTCAATAGATGAACCCGGATTCAAATCTCGGTGAATAGTATTGGTGCCAGTATGCTTTCGTGGTTTATGTCATGTGTAACGTATTATGTAACATGTTCTCTTTTGTATGTGTACCCTATGTGAGCAAGTTTCTTTAGAACGTACTTCATGCAGACACATCCTTTCCTTTACGCAAATAATTCTCGAATCGGGAAAACAAAACTAAAGCAATGAAAACAAAACATTTCCGTAAAATTTTTCATAATCCAAGATGGCGTAAATCGTAGAAATAAAAACGACTAATTACTAATCTTACAACTGCTACTAATAACGATTAATTTTTAATGGAAAAGGCTTGAGTTCTCTTATGTGTTCCAACTAAAATCAGTTCAATCATACAAAATGATACTGAAAACTAATAATGTTGAATAAAATTGAAAGGAAGACTCATATGAAAAGTACATAGATTAAATGGCTATACTGCTTATTACTTTTTAGCGCACAAAATAATGCTGAGTGAAATTAAAAATAGGAACGATATAAAAAATACACAGACGATATATTAAATAAAATATTGGAGTGTAATTTTCCTCCGCTTTTGCCTATATAATGGCTTTTGGTTCCAGCTGCTATATCGGTGGTCTGGTGTTTGGATTCCGGATAAGGTATCGATGTTTATAAGTGTATAGGATCTTTATGACATTTAAGCACTTAATAATTCATCGATTCAAAAATCCTCTTTAGAGGTTGGTAGTGAAAATGAAAGCGAGAGCCTTGGATACCGTCCTCTCAGGAAATTCTCGATTAAATTGGGAAAGAGCTAGGCAAAGTCGTCATGCATACATTAGGTATCCAAGGCGTTAGGCAACAACAGGCGCTGTATAGTTCTTGGTCATGATAAATTCGTTAACCTGATCTAATTTCTGATTCAGATCAGGGGACTATATAACAATAACAGGTTCCATCCTAAAACTGCGAACAGAGAGGGTATTATGGTGAAAGGGGATCGTGCTTTGTTCCCGTCTGACCAGCTCTATCTGCAGTTCCTCTGTTTATCTAAATCAGGGATGGGCAAACTACGGCCCGCGGGACAAATCCGGCCCGTCGGAAGACTGTATCCGACCCACGGATAGAATCTTAATTTGCCAGTCCGAGGCAAATTAAAAGAAATATATATTTAAATATTATATCTCCATCTCTTTTTCTACTTTGTTTAAATATTACTTTTTTTCTTCCTTTTGTTCAAAGGATTGATGATCTTTTTACTGTCTCTATTTTTGTTTTGCAAACCATAATTCGACGGAAATAGCAAGCACAAATAGCTTTCAATCGGTAAAGTGCTAAAAACGCAAGTACTTTGGTAGTTATATCTGTAGATTGGCGCCAAGAATCGTTATCTGTTTTTCGGGCAGAAGACGTATGCGAATCCAATATAAGTGAATCAGACCTCATATTTGGCAGACTGCGCATTTTAAGCTCCAGCCAGCGGTCTTTCCTTTTGTCGCGAGTTCTAGTATTATTAATTGTGTATGGAAAGATTGCGGACATATAGCATCATTGTGAATAGTGGTGAAATTGTTAAAAGTATAGCGTAGCTAGTGCTTGTTTGGGTTATTCGTAAAATGTTTCAACCCCAAAATGTCAACTGAAAAACGTAAAGTTGATTCAGAATGCCATGCTTTTAATGATGAATGGACCTAGAAATATTTTTTTTACAGTTGTAAAAGATAAACCAGTGTGTCTCATCTGCAATGAAGCTGTAGCAGTCTTCAAAGAATATAACATCATTATCGAAAGTGAGTTTCCCGAATTTAATATCTCACGCCCAGAAAATCAGTGCTATGTTTGCTTCATCTTATATATGTGAACAAGTGTTTTCAACAATGAACCTTAGAAAGAATTATTTAAGAAGTAGAGTGGCAGATGAGCAGTTAGCCTCGTTCCTTAGAATCAGTACATCTCACTTCGAACCTCAATATAAGAAACTTTTAAAAATGAAAGAACAATTTCATTCTCCTCATTAACATATTTAAGATGTAATACTTGTATATGTTTTCAAAATTTTAGAAAAATTTACCTTGGCCCACCGAACTTTTTTTTTTCGATTTTTGGCCCGCGAACGAAAACGTTTGCCCATCCCTGATCTAAATACTGAAAGCTCAAGAATGAGAAGTTTATCGTCTTCTTTGGTGTTGATGTGAAATACCTTGAAATGTACCTTCTGTTGCGGCTGATGTGAAAGTTTTGATATGCGCCTGTGTGCCTGACTGCTTATACTGCTTGGACTGGTTTTATCCCATCATACAGTGCTCAATATGCTATCAAAACAACCTTCAAAATAAGTATATCATAAGCTTGCATATTCTTAAAGTCAAATTTTCCTTAAATTATTTCATTAAGCAAGCACTGAATGTCTTTTAAGCTTTTTGCGTAAAAGCAATATTCCTTTTGTATTTCTTTTGCAAAGTAAAAATATTATTCATTTAAACGAATGGTAAAGGAAAGCTGCTTAAAGCGAACTGAGAGCATGAAAAACAAGACTAATTAATATTACTTATTTTAGCCAAAATTGCTTCAGAGATTGAAAATAATCATCTTTTTTAAGCAACTAATGACGTCATTCTTTCCCATTTTGTCCTTTTTTATTTGGAGCATTATTCTTTTTCATTTTGGAATAAAATTTATGTCATATGGCACTGCACTTCTAATCCTCAATTTTATTTGGTGTGTCATTTTTTCCACTCTGTATACAGTATTTCGAGTAATTTTCTCCCTTTTTTCGCTAATTTTATCGTTCGAAATTCCAGAAAGAAAATTTATGCGAGTAATTTAGTTTTTGAACGACACGGTTACAGTTAGAACATAACAAATGAAAAGTAGTTGCGGATAAACTGCAGGTAACTATATTATTTCTTCAATAGAGACTTACATACCGATAAGAATGCACAGTAATACTAACATTAAAATATCTGTTAACTAACTTCTTTCTACATCCCTGTAACTTACAACTAGCCCGTTCTTATTATTGTCCTTGCTACTCCCTGGGCCTCAAAACATCCACAGATAATTACAGAAGCTAAATGCGGAGATGACTTGCAAATCATAGAGTGAATGTCAGTCCATGTATACTTCGCTGTTATAGATCGGTTCTTGTATTAGGCTGGCAAAAAGTTCAACGGTTGGAAGATAAATGACTCGGCGTTATCTTCGCAGGCAAATTGCGATGGTTCGTCTTTGTTAGTAAAATGAAAACAAGCACTACATGGACCCATTTTAAAGTTTGGGGAGCTGCTTCTCTGGACGCATAAAGGAAGGGGAAATTGACGCTAATATTTTTATTTTTAGAACCTGGAGTTAAAATCTAGAAGGAAAAATGTGCAAGAAAATACGGTACATCTGCAATTTGCTCTAGTTACATGACGTAAATATACATGCTTTCTAAATAAATGAGTATGAATTTTCGGCTTCCCTTCGTCTGCCTTCGTGGTGCTATTGAAGGCACGTCCGCCAATTGGAATATCCATATTTCGAGCCCAGTGAGGATATAGCAGTTAATTTTTTCCATAAGCAAATGGGCTCCAGAAGTAGCATCTGAACTAAAATATGGTGGACGATAACTCGTCACCAACAGCATTTACCTCCTCCTCAGTAGCCCTGTGGGGGAAAACATAAAAAATTTTTCAACTTCTTGCTGCGTATCATGGTGTAATTAAAAACACTTCTGGCTAGCAATCGGGAAGTCCAAAGTCTGAATGTTTGCTAGAGCATCGCTGATATTTATTTCATGTATTCAGATCTGAAAATCCTGAATAATTCTACAAATGGCATTTGAAGTAAAATGGGGTGGTTAGGTTAGGTTAGGTTATTCAATTAGGGCAAAGCACACGAGGTCTATCTGCCTAAGGGGAGGGATGCCTTCGTGGAGGACTTTCTAAGGGAAACTGGCTCGTATACACGTTACACATGGGGAAAACCACGAAAACGCCCATGCAGCCAGCCCGTTCGCGGGATTCGAACCTCGGACCCAACTACCAGTGTTCAGCGTCTTTACCTCTCGGCCGCTGGTGGGTCATTAAAATGGGGTGGATGATACCATCAACTACCAGGAATTAGTGACTGAGTAACATGTACTCGAGTTGTTTTTTAAGTTGTAGGAAAGTAAGAAACTTTTTTCTTCTTACCGCATTCCTTCGTAGTGTAACTGGAAGCATGTCCGGCTGCTGGCAATCGGGGGTCCAGATTTTCAATCTTCGCTAAGGCACAACTGCGTTTTCCTATTTCAAAATAAACCTAATGTTCTACAAAGATAGTGGAGCTGCAGCTCTCAAAAGAAGGGTTCACAATTTAAATATTATATTGATCATTGTTGTATTTTAAATCCTGTAAAATGATAAAGCTTATGATAATGAGATCATAAAACGTAACGAATGGATACTGTGGAAGATCATTGAAATAGAGAAACAGCATATCATATTTTTATTCGTAGAATTAAATATTAAATATAAATATACATTTTGTCTCTCTTTGTTATTAATAAAAGTAAGAAATAAGAGAATTGCAGAAACTGGAAGTCATTCCTTGAGAAATATAAATAAAGGGAAAATCAATATAAATCCCATCATTTGAAATGCTACCTTCTAAAAAACTCTGCGGGTGTACAGAGTTATTTGATTATACAGGCTATAAGAAAGATTTATTTCTGAGGGAGAAATATAGGTCCGCTTTTGCTATCTGTAGATGTCACTTTCCTTTAATTTGTCGCAGAATCGCATTACATGTGAAGGCTGTCGACATAAATTTATACATAACTTTTTTGATAGTATGCATTACTTGAATTAGAATGTATCAGTATTAGTGCTTTCAAATAAAAGTATATATGCATGTAACAAATACATCTTTATATCTTTAAGCAGAAAAGATTGTTATATCATACGTATTTAATATAAAGTATTGCGGCCCAATAAATTTCAGCAAATATGTGCAATCATTTCATAATTTATGAAGTACACATTAAATATTCATAAAAATAATAAATTTAAGATCTATTATGCATAGTAATAGAATAATTATCGTTACGGGTAGTGTAATCATATAAATAGCTAGTTAGTTAAGTTTCTGTGATTATAGCAACGTGCAAAAGGACTATGTACCTAATGAGAGAGATGCTTTCGTGTTTGACTTTGGAAGAGAAAACCGCCTACGTTACACACGCAAAACCATGAAGTGCCCATTCAACCACCCAGTTCCTAAAGTTTTAAGCGCGGATCGAAATACCAGACTTCAATGACTTTACCACTTAGTAACTGGCAAAGCCTATGCATGGTTAAAAAAACCGTAATTAAAGGAGAAAGAAAATAAAAATTATTTTTTTAACTAAGTGCATACTAGCAGAGGAATGTTCAAAAGTATCGAATACTGATAGTTCGAACTGGTTTTGGAATCCTGCAGAACGAGCTGGGTATAGGATGTTTAAGTGGTTTACCTACATTGATTTTAATCCGTATTTATAAGCTAGTTTTCTTTAAAAATCTATTCCACAAGGTATCTCTTCCCTTAGACACATATCGTCTGGGTTCTTTGCATTAAGTAAATAACATTGCTTAAAACCTCAGGCAAATCGACTCATCGTTACTTAGTCTTAAAAGTCGAAAACCAAATAATAATAATAAAATGATACCGAAATGTGGAAGTTTACATAATTTCGTAATTACGATGTCTGACATCAGTTTATTAAACGCCACCATCAGTAGTTGGAAAACAGTTTGATTTAAATTTATCCAGACTATTTATGGGTATTAACTTTCGCAATTGCTGAATTAACTAAAATTTCCTTAAAAGCTAAATACAAAGTTTTTTAAATGTAAATAATCTGATATCAGTTTTTTAGTAATTACTTTTTTGAATTAGTTGTCAGGACTGAGTGTTATGTGCATAGATTTGGCAAACATCTTAAAGTAATTCCTTAAAGTCCTGATCTGGAACAGGAAGCTGAAATCAGCTATGTTCTGGTGCAGATACTGTGCTGAAAAATAACTGCACTTGGAAGGGATTTAAAATCCTCTTTTATTAAATCAATATTATTTACAATTTACTTCCCAACTCGGGAGAGATACAGAAAGTAAATGACCACACTTGAGCCTAACTTAACAATCAGATAAATTTATACTAAAACTAAATAGAAATTTAATTAAACTTTGCTCACAGAGCTAATTCGCGGAATTGGCCTCTAACTAAATGGTGCGTAGCAAGAAATACTAATACTGGCGCACTTCAATTTATTTCAATAAGCAATCACGTAGTAAGCACTATGGCTTAGAAATTATCTGCTAGCTGGTCAGGCGAACGTCGTACAGAATGACCGTGATCTGAGACTAAAAGCTCTCTCACACTGAGAGGTTTCTACCTCTGTTTTAAATAGTACTTGGCTCTACTTCAAATTAGCATAAGCTGAAAACGCGCGCTTCTTCTGACGGGAAGTTGAAACTGAGAAGAGATAGAAAGATTTAAATTAAAATAAAACTTTGTTAGTTTAACTAAAACCTTACATACTTCCCGCCAGAATTGCGGTAGTTAAACTACTGTGGTCCAAACGGACCATGTTGAAACTCGCAATTCTAAACAAATAGTCAAAATTTAACTCTTCTAAACTTAGGCCAACCCTTACAAGGCAATATCTGTTTGTGAAAAACGTTTACAGAAGAAACTTGCTTGGTACAAAGTCTTCAACATTTTTTTTTTCATCTAAGTCTTACTCCTTCCAGCAAAATCTGGAAGGAAAGGAATTTTAGTACAACATAATAACAGTAATTTTCTAGGTACAATTCTTTATTCTTACCTGTGTAAATTCGCATACACACATTATCATTCAAGCACAATTAAATTCTTCCCCCAATGCTCTCTCACCGGTGTTGGATGAAAAGCAAACCGCCATTGCGGGTTTTCTGTGTTCGGGGGTGTTCAACTCTCCCACCTACGATCGACTAACATTAGTTAGAACTTGACATACGAGACCTGAAAAGACGCCCTATAACCAGCTAAACCTGAGGTTCTCACTAGCTTTATGTCTAACACTTTAAGTGTATTTGGTGGAGAGCCTAATTAACACTTGCATTCTAAAATTACTCAATCTTTAACTTTTCATGCATACAATTCGCAGTTTGCACACACAATTCACATTGATATTGCACTTAACGTGCATTGCTAGCATAATATATTTGTTACATTTTATAACACTTTAACAATTTCATAGCAATCATGAAATACAAATGTAGCTTAAATTTCTAAGTTTACAACAAGTGCTTCCTATTCCTTTCTCAAGGTACTTTCCTGAAATATCACATTACACTGAAATAATAGTCCATAGACTAAATCGTGTTCTTCAATTTTCCGATTTTTCATTATAGACATTTTACAAGTCTTTCGACAAAGCATCAAAGAAAATCATTTAGTTAACATTTGTTTTCAGCAATTCATTGCTTTTACAAAATTAATCTATTTACAAAGCTTCAGAATCTACTTTACAAACATTAAGTAATTTTAAGTCTTTGTAGAATTACAATTTTTAAACAAACACATTTTTCTTTCAAGATGAGTGCTTATCGCCCACTTGGCGTAAAACTCAACCTCGCTTGAAGTAAAATCGACCCTGCAACTTGCAGAACACTCGAAAATTAACTAAACTTTTGAATAAGAAATGCTACTTATCTTGTTGTGGTCATCCGTCCTTTTCTTGGCCCAATCCTTGAAAGTTGGATAAGTTGTTGTTTGGGCCAGTCTCCTTGACTTTGGTTGTTGGTAATTGCCAGCTTGTTCATCTCTTTTTTTTACAATTCCGTCGTTGTATCCTGGGGTACTTGCGCTGGGGAGGAGGTTGCTCTGCTGGGCGTTTGCTGGACTCGTTCCTGCTGCATTCGGGACGTTGATTCTCCACCTGCAACCGAGGCTGCTTGCTTCTATGGCACCTCTCCGATGTTTCCGCAGTTCTCTTGGATACATTGGGATTTCCTTGCCCATTCTGCTTTCGTCTCTTGGTCTGCTCGTAGGTCCGTTCACAGGTCTGCTCACCTGCATCGTCAGTCTTCCTTTTAAACCCACATTTTTGGTTCTTACATCTACTTTGTTGAGGGGGAGCTTTCTTTTTCCGACTTTTCGATGCCATTGTAGCTGGTTCTTGCTGTTTTCGCTGAAGTACATCTTCCGGGCTATTAGATTGCCTCGGATCCTGGAAAAAATCTTTAAATACTGCCATTTTATTTTTATTATAATACGGCTTGATTTGGTCCACATTCGTCGTAATTCTGTGCCCATCATTTTTTTTTAATATAACCACTGCCTGTGTACTTTTCTCAATTATGAAAGGGCCTTCAAAACGCGGAAAAAATTTCCCCACCTTTTCTCCTGGGGCATTTGACAAGTTATGTTTTATTTTCAGAACTTCATCTCCGCCATTGTACTTGACCCCTCTTCGCTTTTCGTCATAATATAATTTTTGTTTTCTCTGGGCCATTTCTATATTTCCCGTCGCTTCTCGTATCAAATTTTTAATGTCACTCATTTTAAATTCTTCTGTCCTTTCCTGGACAAAGAAAAGTTTATCTAAGGGTGTCAAAATTTTTCTTCCAAGAAACAGTTCAGCGGGTGTTTTTTGTGTAGTATCGTGTTTGGCGGTCCTAAGGGCAAATGCAAATTCATTTATATGGCTATCCCAGGTAGAGTGATAATTCTTCACATAACTTCGAATTATTTTCACTACATTTCTATTAACCCGTTCCGCTATGTTTGACTGCGGACGATACGGGACCATCTTTAGATGACGTATGCCCAGTTTTGCACACATTTCCTCAAAAATATTACTAACAAACTGGGGACCATTATCGGAAATAACTTTTAGGGGCGCCCCGTATTTTAAAATATACTTATTTAGAATTGAATCTACTACAATTTTTGCAGACGCGCGTTTTAACGGAATTAACTCTAACCATTTGCTAAAATGATCCACTATAACTAAAAGATATCGGCTTTTGTTAACTTTACTTCGAGGGTAAGGTCCAAGTAAATCGATGCCTATTATTTGATTTGGGAATTCTGATTTAATACTATTTAGGAACCCGGCCGGGCGGAAATTAACATAATTATTTAATTGACATGTTGGGCACGACTGGACATACGCCCTAGTAAACTTTTGCCGTTCTGGAAAGAAAACTGCCTCGCGAACTCTTTGGACAGTTTTTCTTATACCTAAATGGGCCGAAATGGCAGAATCGTGCAACTCCTCTAATACATTCAATCTAATGCTAGCTGGGATAACCGGTCTATATTCATGGTTCTCATTAGTCGTTTTTGTATAAAATAACAGTCCGTCAATTATTTCGTAATTTGCGGCTCTATTTCTTATCGGCACAATATCCGGATGACTGAAATTCTCAGGGTCGGCCAAATAATTGTATATATTTTTGAACTCCGGATCTTTTCTGAGTTCCGCTATTACTGTTTCACGAGAATCTAATACTTTGGATGTCAGCATGGCTATCTTCACTATATTTCCATTTTCATCTAAGTTAATTCTACTTAAAGCATCTGCCACAACATTTTCTTTTCCCGGCGTATGTTTAATTATTTGATTATATTCCTGCAGTTTAAGAGTCCACCTTATTAATCTGGGTGATAAATTTTTTCCAGAGTAGAGTCTAGTGAGCGCCGCGTGGTCGGTATATACAGTTACTGGAGAACTTCCAAAGAACACACGAAATTTATGTACTGCTGATAACACTGCGAGAGTTTCTCTTTCCGTTGCGGAATAGTTTCTCTGGGTTTCATTTAATGTTCGACTGAAAAAGGCCACGGGTTGACCATTTTGGGAAAGCACTGCGCCAATCGCGAAATTTGAAGCGTCCGCTGAAATCTCCAATCCCTTATCCCCTCTGGAAATTTTAAGACAGAAGCTTGAGTCAATGCGTCTTTCAGTTTTTGAAACGCCAAGTTGGCCTCTGCTGACCACGAAAACCTAGCTTTCTTTCTTTTCGACTTTAGCAGCGGCTCAGCTATTTTTGCAAAGTCTTTAATGAAGGACCGATAGTATGAACACATCCCAAGAAACGACGATAATTTCTTCGCTGTTTTAGGAACAGGATAATTTTTAATAGCTATTATTTTTGATTGATCCGTTTCGATTCCTTTTTTGGAAATTTGAAATCCTAACTAGCGTAACTCTTTTGCGGCAAATTTACATTTAGACACATTTATCTTTAAACCAGCTTAATTTAACAATGAAAATACTTTTCTTAAATCTTGTAAGTGTTGTTCTAGATTACTACTTGTAATTATGATATCGTCTAAATATATGAACGTGCTTTTACCAAGGACCGGTCTTAAGACGATGTCCATACATCTTTGGAACGTTGCCGGCGCGCCGGATAAACCAAAAGGCATTCTAAGAAATGCGTACGTGCCAGACTTAGTTATGAACGCGGTTTT
>KK119714.1:197176-238851 GCA_000611955.2 Stegodyphus mimosarum
TGCTTTGCTCTGTCTCTTCCTCTTTTCTTTGTTAAAAATATTTATGACGTCGAGTTCTAAATTTACTACTATTATTATTTAAATTATTGTCGCATATGTGATCTTCGTGTAAATAAAAATGAGCTGTCATTTTAATCGAATAAAGATGTGGAGTTTTTAGATGTGGAGTGAAATTCTGCTGTCTTTAGTCTGCAGCCGCCGACTCGCAACGACAACATCCGGACTCTCAACTGGTAATATCACACACACACATATATATATAAATACTGTATACTTTTGGAATTGCCGATTGCAGTAAGAAAGGGAGGTGGACTAGATGTTATAGCAGTCCCATGTGCAAAATTTTAATATTCTACAGGTAATAGTTTTTGAGTTATGTGAGATACATACGTACATACGTACGTACATGTGTCACGAAAATACCATTTTAAAATTTGTACTGGAAGAAAGAGCCCTTCATTACTGCTGTCCGTACGTATAGGACGTAAAGCAAAAAATAGTCAAATTATCAAAACGAATGTTTCCGCTGAACTCTGAAATCTGAAATTTTTCGCTACTGCAATTCTTCCTTTACTTCACGCAAAGAAATAAAAAGAGAATATTAATACTTTTGCATTTAAAACATTTTTGTAACTAGAAGTGCATAAATGCTATCCGTTGTTGCGAAAATAAAAAGCCGGATAAGAGCTTTTATAGACACGATGCACATTTAATCCATTTTTATCCTTTGAGTACATCCCCTGAGTTATAAAAGCTATTTATTGAACATTCACTTTTGCTTATCTAACTAGGAATATTATGTTTAACACTTTAATGCTTTCAGATACTGTCATATATTTTTCAAATTTTTTTTTTAATTCTTATGCTTTTTATTTGGTACTAGCCGCTGCGCGGCCAGCCTTCGTCTGGCTTTTAAGTGTACCGGAAAATGTCTAAAGAGAACACCAAACATTAAATTTGAAAACTGCACAGAATTTTACTCTGTAGAACAATTTTATCGAAAAAGAAACAAACAACAACGGAAAAAAATTCAGTTAAAAATGCATTACATATAAAAAGCATATAATGAAATAAGCAATATCCCTTAATACAAATATTAATTATCTTATTAAATAAATTAACCAACTTCTTGCTGCCTTCTCTAGACAAACGTCCAGTATCCAAGACAAACATTAAATTTAAAAACAGCACAGAATTATCGCCCTCATTTTTCCGGGTGGCAATAGTGCTGATATCAGCAACAATGGCTGCGTGCCATTGTTGTTCATATAATGAGAGAAAATCATCAATTTGATACTATTTCATTAAAAAAAAAACTCATTCGAATTTTGAAAAATCGATGTGCACTGGCTCTTGTCTAGATGCATCTTGTGTACCAGATTTCATAGACCTGGGTCTATTAGCTTACGCGCAGTACGAACGAAAGACACCTACACACACAGAAAGACTCGTCCTTTTAAATATAGATATATAAATTAATTAAACAATTTACCTTTGCAAAAAGAAACAATCTTTCAATTTCTTAAACTGTTCAATAGAGTGAAATCTCGCTTTGCTATAGCCCATTATGTCTTAAAATGACGCGATTTCGTCAGAAAACATAAAATTAAAAAAAAAAAAAATTCTAATTCGAATTTCGAAAAACTCGCTTCGAGGTGCACTGGCTCATGCAAAAAAATCATGCAAAACTTTTCAATATCTTACAAACAGTGAAATAAGCAAAAAATAACATGAAAGAAACTCAAAAAACAAAACATTTCGCGCAGAATTTTACTCTGCAGAACAACTTTATCAAAAAAGAAATCAATAAAAATGTATTATATATATAAAAAATGACAATGAAATATGCAGTATCCCTTAATACAAATATTACTTATCCTAATAAATAAATTAACCAACTTCCCTTTGCAAAATCTTAAGAACTCAAATGGTATAAACAGATTAAGAACTTAAACAGATTAAAAAATATCATGCAAAACTTTTTTATAATTAAAATTATATATAATTAAAACATAATATTACAATGAAATAAGCAATATCCCTTGATACAAATGTTAATTATCCTAATAAAGTAATTAAACAATTTACCGTTGCAAAAAGAAACAACTTTTTAATTTCTTAAACTTTTCAGTCTCTTAAAAACAGTAACATAAGAAATACGATGAAAAATTGTTGCCAAACCGAAATTTTTAAAAGAATGAAACTATTCAAAATGATGCAATTTCATCAAAAATCTATCAACAACAATAAGAAAGGAAAATTGTTGCCAAAACTACATTTTAAAATATCTGAGATGTGAGAAGTGTATTCGGAAGCTTCATTTAAAAAATTTTAAAAAAATACAAAATATTATTATTTTTCCAAAATTCTTTTTTTAAAAGGAGTCGAAAGGATTAAAGTTCAACGTGTCCAAAAATCAAAGGAAAATAAACAGCACATTTTTTAAAATAAGTTTTTTTTAAAAAAATTCCGCTGAAAAGGTGTTAAGCTCACCTTCCTAAATAAATTCGTATTTAATCGATTTATTGAAATACGAAATTTATTTTAAGTTCGTAAAATAGCTAAGTGTCTACGCTTCACGACGATGTAAAAATGAAATGTATAGAGTGAAATCTCGCTTTCCTGTAGCCCATTATGTCTCAAAATGACGCGATTTGGTCACAAAACATAAAATAAAAAAAATTCTAATTCGAATTTCGAAAAAATCGCTTCGAGGTGCACTGGCTCTTGTGTAGATACACCTAAGTACCAAATTTCGTGGCCCTGGGTCTATTAGCTTACTCGCAACACGAACGAAAGACACACACACACACACAGACTCTTTGTTTTATTATATGTAGAGATTACTGCTGTTATAGCATTTTAATTGCCATAAATTCTCTCGATAACATATGGCCACTAGCAGTTAAATCAACGTATAGCAAAGGATATATCAAACCCTAGGGAAACATTAAGGTAAAAATATGCAAAAAATGTTCGTATGCTTCGTGCACTTTGTTTCTGTTCGTGCGTTAAGTCACTATTTCTTAAAATGGTGTCATTTTCTCTGGGGAGAGTTGTAGTAAAAAGAAATGGGTAGTTTTTTAGGGGGATGGGCTGGCATTCAATAACATAACACACTTTTATTAAAAGTTGCATGACCCTACTTGAAAAGCCGGAAGCCTAGGGCTTCCAGTTCTGTGAATAGGGTTTTCCTTACTCTTACGCAAGTTTTCTCCATTAATTGTTTAACTATTATGCAAGTTTTGACTCTGTAACTCTTACGCAAGTTTTCCTCCTTTAATTGTGTTAAAAGTAGTAAATATCATAAATGCAAATTGTATAAAAATTTACGTGAAATAACATACAAGACTGTAAGTAGTCTAATACTGGAACTTAACTTCATCCTATAACTTTACTAGACAGGTAGCGCGCTATCGCCATGTCTAAAACAGTACGACAGAGACTTTAAACAACATTTTTATTGAACTGAACTTTTAACAAAACACGGCCCGGCTCGTGCAGATAATTACGTCTTTTGTGGCAATGGAAATTAAATAATAACACTCAAGCAGATTTAACCGTTGATCAGTAGTCTGAGACTACATAGTTAAATACTAAGTTACAAGCTGGTTCAGATAATTTAAAGGTGCGTAAGTTTAAATTAATAGGGTGTGGGAGTACGTAAAGCCTGTATAATTATATTTAGTTAGAGCTGGTAGAAATCTAACGAAGTTACGAACGTGCAGGAACTCCCTCTCTGCAGATAAAAAAAAAACCTCAATTAAAATACTCAACAAGTTAATTTGCATTCTGAGAAGAAATACGGAAAGTAGAAGTTAAAGTAACGATCAAAATCTTAGTAACTCGTTAGTTTAGCATAAAAATCTTACAAACTCAATAATTTACTACTTTTGCGTTTAAAATTATTAGACAAAACTTTTATTTAACCTTTTTATATATTTTCTTTTCGTGGTTTTAAATTAAATAAAAAAAACTTTACATTAAAGTACATGTAAATAATGGTAAGTAAGTAAGTTACGTATTAAGAAAATAAGTATTATGTAAAGTAATTAATAGCAATACGTAGTTTCTAAATAATTTCTATGAAAATGTAAGGAGGCTGTAAAATGTAAACTTACATATTTTAAATCAGGATTTTCCTTTATTTCTCTTATATCTCTATTATTAAGTAATAATGAATATGTGTATGTGTATGTATATGGGTACGTATATTTCCTGCTCGTATTATAGTGTAAGGTTTATAATGCGTTTTCTAACAGTTATTTTAAGTTTTGTATCTTTCCTATCTTATTCTAATTTCAGCTTACAATTTCCTGTCACAATGTGAATTCAGAAATGCAGAGAATGCAAATGAGAATGAGTACTATTTAAGTAGTGACTTAACAGACTTCAACAGAGAGAGAGTCTGATTTCCCGACTAGCGCGCGTTTGCCTTCTAGCCACATTTCTCTTAGCTAATACTACGCTCGGCCATATCTAGGCCCTTGCTAGATTTCGCCGATTCAATTAATACTTAAGGGCCAACAAGTTAGATTCTGATAGCTTCGGCTATATTATTTAAGAGCTTTAGTTAAGTTAATTTTAGTTTAAATTACTAGTATTTAAGTTCAAGCTCGAGTGGTGGCTTTATTGTAAAGTTCCAAGTCGGAACTGATTGTAAATATACTGGATAATAAAGGGTTTGACACCCTTCTCAAATCTCACCTGTTCTGTTCCCACTTAAGCGATTATTTGCTTGTAAAGTGTTCGTGGGGGTTCTAAGTAAGAACTTAATATTTAAAGAGTTAAACCCTACAATAGAAATTTGGAAGCATTTCGACCTCTCAAATTTTGAACAACATAGTGCTCCACCCGAACAACTGCACCTCAAAGCTCGAATTTCGATTTTCGAATTTGTTTTTTATTTGTTTTACATTTTATGCGAATTCAAAGATATTTTGATTAACAAACTCACCGACTGTAAATGAGCATATGGTCACATCTCAGAATAAAACATTTTTATCTCCTTTGCGCCAGCATGGTGCCGTTCGACAAAGCATAATATATCTATCATCTAAATTTAATCGACAAATTTGGCAATTTAAAAATGATGTGCTGAAATTTCCGGGAATAAAATCATTTTATCTTCCCGGCGCCAGTATGGCGACATTCGACAAAGCGTAAGATACTTACTCTAAATTTCAAATTTAATCTATCAGCTATTAATTAACAACTAGTTAATTTGAGAGCAATGACAATGTTCTTAATTTTAATATACACTCACGTTTGTGAAAATTGCAACACCAAGAAGGAATCGTCATAATTGAATGCAATTTAATACACAGTTGAGTGGTAGTGGTACAAATAAATGATTAAATGTTCAAAGCAAACAAACAAGAACAAGAGATCAGAATCAGTATTTTGTGTGGCCACCACGCGCCGCAATAAGTGCTGCTACACGACGTGGCATGGAGTCAAACAAAGTTTGAATGTCTGACTGAGGAAGAGCATTCCATATCGTTTGTACGCGTACCCAAAGTTCGTCTGCAGACGCAACAGGACGAGGATCACGAGCAAGACGCCGACCAATGACATCCCACACATGTTCAATTGGCGACATATCCGGGGAACACGCAGGCCAAGGAAGAAGCTGTACCTGCTGCGCTGCAAAGAAGGATTTAACAATCCGAGCAGTATGAGGGCGGGCATTGTCCTGTTGAAATACAGCGCCTGGCAAGCTTTGAAGGAAGGGAACAGCTTCGGGCTGTAGAACTTCACGGATATACCGGTTGCTGTTCAGATTGCCCACAATTCGTAGCAATTGAGATCGTCTATGATATGCTATGGCGCCCCAGACCATAACTCCGGGTGTTCGTCCACTGTGGCGTTCGATAATGCACTCCGGAAGGTGGCGTTCACCGGCATAGCGTCTGACACGAATGCGGCCATCATGGTACCACAAATTAAAGCGGGATTCGTCAGAAAACACGACATGCTGCCAATCAGCACGCCAGTCTCTATGCTGATTGGCCCATTGTAGCCGCAGGCGGCGATGGTCGTGCGTTAGGGGGATCCTGTATAAAGGAGTCCGTGCGCGCAGTCCACACTGCAGCAGACGTCTACGAATTGATGAAGCACACAATGAAACACCTGTAGCTATTGACCACAGTGCTGCCAATTGTCTAGAGGAAGCTGTACGGTCCGTCCGCGCCATGCGGACCAGGTGTCTATCATCGCGAGCTGACGTCACATTTCGGGGTCCACTCCCGGATTTCCGAGTTGTCCGACACTCGTCCGTCCACTGCTTCCAAACGCGCATCACTGTGCTGCTGTTACGCTGCACACGAGAGGCTACTGCACGATACGACAATCCAGCTTCACGAAGGCCGATGATTCTCCCTCGTTCAAACTCTGTAAGTTGTTCAAATCTCGCTCTCTTTCGTCGACGAGGCATAAGTACAGATTGAGTTAACGTTTACCACTAGCAGATAACCACCGATAAGCATACACGCCTCGCTACAGCCGTCTATTTATTCGGATCCATCAGCCGTTCAGAGGGCGCTGCTCAGCATACGCATGCGCTACGGATTTGCAATTCTAATCATTTGCATATCATGCGCTACTTTGCATTTCCTGAAAATTTCAGCTCACTCGCGTAAGTCCTTCATGGTGTTGCAATTTTCACAAACGTGAGTGTAGTTGATGTAAAAATGTGTATGTATTTAATTCCCGAGATTTAATTAACACTTTTGTTTTCTGATAAAATTTAAAAACTTGTTTAATGCCATATGGTATTTAATTCATAAAAATTCCTATTCTTTATTTCACAGCTATTTACACCTTTTTTTCGGAAGATAGTTTTTTACAGTTTCGAAAAATAGTTTTTTTAAATAATGCTTGTTGAAAGATAATATATATTTTTATACATATCAATACGAAAAGTTTAGTTAGCTGAAAGTGTGCTAAAAAAACTGGAATGCAAATTCTTCAGTATTCGTTATGCTGTAATTCCAAGTTTATACTGCATCTTACAATGTTATCATTAAGCTTCTTCACCGATTTTCTTCGATGTTCTTAGAGAAATATTCAACAAGTTTCTTTGCACAAGTTGAAAAAAAAAGGAATTTTGTTACAGAACCACTAGTGTGTCCCCTGTCATTGAATTTCTCACTCAAGCAAACGACAAAATGAGACAATCGATATTTGAGCTAATGTCAGTATTGTCAATATATACTTAATAATACACGGAAAGAAATATAAATATAGAAAATATATAGTAAATAAATAATCTGAAATTTTTTCATAATCCATATTTCCTTCTTAAACTTAAAGATGCTTTTGCGCGTTGAAAAATAAATTATTTTAAAAAGCTTTTCCTTAAATGTTTGGTGAGATCTTTTTAATACAAATTTATTACCTTTAATTGTTATTATTGTTACGAATATTGCAAATAGATATATGATTTTAGTTCAGTTATATGTAAGACTGGTTGAACTTCCTATACCGCCATTAGAGGCTTAACAGGTCTTAGTGGAGCTATTTAATTAAACATTAGTAAAACATAAAATTAAATCTAAAACAAGGCCTAAATGAGGCCCATTAAGCAGTAGAACTACCACAATACTACCTGAAATAACTTAAATTAGAATAAACAACTAAAGTATGAACTTAAAGTCTAGAAGCTGGTGAGATGTACCAGCTACACAAACAAAAGCGCATTATTACATACTTTAAATAAAAATATAACATATGTTACCTGCATGCATAAAAATATGTTACTTACATATACAAAGAAATAAAATAGCAGAATATCATAAACATTCTAGCTTTCCTTTAAACAGACAGGGAAAATTGTAAACACAATCAAAATATAAATTCATTTCATTTATAGATACATATTTTACGAAATTTGTCAATTTCAATTTAGTCGCTATATTTTTAGTTAGATCCTTTAGAGTATTAAATTTAGCAATATCTGGAATAAATCTTAGAACAATATTTTTCATAGAAGAGCAACTAAACAACAGGTGCTCAGTATCGACATTACTCATGCCACATGGACAGGCGCAATTTTTAATCGAAAACCTTATTATAATAAAAGGGAAAGTGTCCATGATTAGTTAAAGCTTGGTTTACATACTTGTTACTTAGGCATCTTCTCTCACTTACAGTTGAGATTAAATTATATGTGAATCTTCGTTTAGAGTCTGCGTCGTTCCACTTTGCTTGCCATAGATTCAAACTTTTTCTTTTAAACAAGGATTTCAAACTGTCAAGGGAAGTCTTTACTTCCAAATCAATAATTTGATTTTCAGTGGCAGCCTTTGCCAATCTATCTGCCAACTCGTTACCAATGGTACCAATATGACTCTTCGTCCAAAAGAGTTTAATATCTCTGAAAGCGCTAAGAAATATGAGCGCGTCTTTTATCTGTTTAATTAGATCTTTACTTGGCAAACATCTGTAATTGAAACAATTGCGCTTTCGCAGTCACTATAGATTTCTACAGGATCTATCTCAGAATTAGAAAAAAGCCAATATAAGATCTCTCGCAGGGCCACTAACTCAGCCTGATAAACAGAGGCATTGTCAGAAAGTCTATATTTCCTTTCTAAGCTTAGTTTCTCATCTGAGAACACACAAAAGGCTGCCCCCACATGACCATTTAATTTAGATCCATCTGTAAAAATCGTGTAGCCTATCATATTGGGGAGGCCTTTATGCCAATATAACAGTTTCAACAAAGCTGGATGAATGTCTAAACCTTTCTCAAAATCAAAATCTCTAGCTGAGAAGATTTCACTGAAACACTCGACAGTTTTATAACCAGCTTTTAATTTAAAGATAATATATTCTTTTTCCGCTAAAATATCGATCGGAGGACATCCATCCAAAATCTGAAGAGCTACTGTGGTAACAGTTCTAAAACACTCAGTAATCCTCAATAAAGCGATTCTTTGAATTTGCGAAATTTTGTTACGCATTCGGGCCGTTTTTGTCCACCATGCGCCACATGCATATAAGATCTTTCTCTCAATAGCTCTTTTATATAAACTCTTAAGAACTTCACCTTGGAGATTCATTTTACTAAGTCTATTAAGAATATTCATGCATTCAATCTTTATTTGATCTAGGTGAGGTTTAAAGTGAGCTTTTCATCGATCGTAATGCCCAAATATTTGATTGACTTAGAAACTCTAATTGGTTGTCCATACAGTTTGCACCTAGGACGTATTGATCTAGTATTAGTTTTGGCAATACCCAAATGAAAGCTCTTCTTTGGATCAAATTTGAGTTTAACATGGAAAGACCACTTCTTCAATTCTTGAGTGACGAAACTTAAAGCTTTATCAATAGTATGGCGACCACTTCCCGTGGCCAGTAAAACAAAATCGTCAGCATAAGCTTGTATACTAACATTTTGTGGTAAGGTTATGTTTAAAGCTATATTAGCAATAATATTCCACAATACAGGACCAGATATTGAGACTTGGGGACAACCCCTTTGGTAATTTCTGTGATGCCCTTTATTAGCATCATATAAGGAAACTTTTCTTTCCTTCAGAAAATCACATATTAATAAAACGATATTTCTTGGACATTTCATTTTTTTTAATTCCTTTAATAAAACTGGCCACCAAACATTGTTCAACGCGCTCTTTACATCTAAGGATAAAATTGCAGTATGTTCTTCACTATTCCTTCTATTTAGAAGGATGTCAGAAATTAAATTATCTATAGCCTGGGTAGTACTTTTACCCGACATAAAACCAAACTGATTTTTATTTAAAAGATTATTTGATAATAAATAATATTGTAACCGTTGTGTCATGAGTTTATCCAGCGCCTTGCCCCAGGAAGGCAGTAAGCAAATGGGGCGAAAAGAGGAAGCATCTTCTTAATCCTTTCTTTCTTTGTTGAACAAAACCAATCAGCCTCTTTTTATTACATTCAAAGATTTCTAAAATAATATCCATTGTCAGGCATCTTTAACAGGAGCCTTTCCTTTATTTAACTTTTTAAGAGTAAATTCCACTTCATCCAAATTAAAATCATAATCATTTACGGTCTCTGGAGGTATCCTACAATCTGATCTAACTTGAATGACATGATAGATCACCATAAGTAGTATGACATGAAAAGTGATATTGTAGGAGGTAATTTACTGTCTCGTCTATATTCTTAGTATAAGACCCATCTTGATATTTCAAAGAGGCAATTTGTAAAGCTGGTTTATATTTATTAATAGCGATATAGTAAAGAATGCCAAAAGGTTGATGAATATTCAAAATGTCACATAGTTGTTCCCAAGCACAATTTTTACTAATGTTGATTTCTCGTTTATATTCAGCTAATTTCTTCTTATATTGAAACTTTAACAAATTTTTCTCTATACGATTGTAACATCAATGAAATTTTCTTCGATACAGTCGAGCTTGACTTCTTAAAACAGCCAGTTTTTGGACCAACAATGCACCTGTTTACCCAGAGCGTTGCTCTGTTTAAATTTCTTCATCTTCTTATTTTTTTACAGATATCCACTATTGATTGAGTAAGATCTTTAATATAAATATTTATATCAGACGTATTTTCTAAATTTTCTTCGGAAACTTGATTTATAAAGTTATAAAGTTCTGCACGAAATTTTAGCCAATTCAATTCCCTAATATAAAAACGTTCAAATTTCTTCTCTCTAAGAACGTCGAAATTTCTTCTCAAATTTCTTCTCTTTCTTCTCTCTTCAAATTTCTTCTCTATCAAGAAGGAGGGAAACTAATTAGTGTCCATCTCGCGGGGCGGAGGTTGCCAGATAATGAAAAGCTCCAGTTTAAATCGCTTCAGATTTCTGCAGTGAGTGGCGGCAGTAACGGACTTTTCATCATGGGACACATCAATGGAGTTCCTTGTAATATAACCATCGATACAGGAGTTAATGTTATCATCATTCGAAAAGATGTGGCTGAACAACTGAAAAGCAAACTCATCTGGACGCCGCCCTGCGTTACCCTCCAGACTGTGATCAAAATTGAAGGAAAATTAAGCGTTAACATCACGTTTGGAAGAGCCGCTTACCATCACACGGCGTATGTAGCAAAGATTACAGACCCTTGTATACTCTAATTGGACTTTCTAAAGAAATACAATTTTTCTTTGGATTTTAAAAATAACAAACTGCATTCTGCCTCTGAGGACATAGCCTTATTCGGGATTAATGATGAAGGAGTGAAATCTATCCACAAAATCATAGCTCAAGAAGATATCAATACCTTCTTGGACAAAAATTTTACTCCCTGGATCCATAGCCGAAAATAGAAATTTCCGCTACCGCGTCATGGAATATCCCAAGAACTGTAATAGCCCAAAAGTAGTACTCGTAGCATCTGCACTTGTCGACCTTTCGCGAACCGTTAACCCGGTGAGAGTTGCCTTTGTAACTGACAAGCCGAGAGTTATTAAAAAAGGTGAAGTGGTTGCAGAATGTACTCCTGGAAAACAACACTGAAAGAAAGATTTACATCCCAGGAACAGTCTCTTCAGAGAGCATTACATCGGAATTATTGCAGAAGGCGCAATTAAACAATGAAGAGAGGAATGCTGCCGAACGTGTCATTGAGGATCTTCAAGATGTTTTCTCCCGCTCGTCTTCTCACATGGGTCGAACCAGTTTGAGGCAACAAAGATTCGATACCAATGAGCATCCACCAATCAAACAACGTAAAAGACGTCTACCGATTGCTAAACCGGAAGAGGTACGAACACTTTTAAAGGACATGCAAGTAAACTATGTCATTGAGGGATCAGAATGTCCATGGGCATCTCCCATCGTCCTCGTCATGAAGAAAGACGGTTCAACAAGATTTTGCGTTGACTATCGCCGGTTGAACCTAGGTTACGAAGAAAGACAGTTACCCTCTCCCTAGAATTGAAGACATTCTGGATACTCTTTCTGGAAGCAAGTGGTTCTCGACACTTGATTTAAAGAGTGGGTATTGTCAAGTAGAAATACATCCTGATGATCGAGAAAAACGGCATTTACTACTGGACAAGGAATTCGGCAGTTCAAGGTGATGCCGTTCGGACTATTTAATGCCCCGGCTACATTCGAACGCCTAATCGAGACTGTTTTGAAAGGTTTTTCCTACGAAACCTGTCTGATATACCTGGATGACATCATCATGGTCGGGAAGAGTTTTGGGGAATATCTAGAAACTCTCAGAAAGGTGCTTCAGAAACTGAAACAAGCCAATCTAAAGTTGAGGCCGGCTAAATGCAAATTATTAAAATAGGAAGTGACTTATCTCGGACATGTCATCACTGCTGAAGGTGTGCGCCCGGCTCTCGAAAAAGTGTCAGCAGTTAAATGCTGGAGACGTCCCGAAAATGTGCCGAGCAGGAGTCATGAGCCTGGCTTTCAAATTTCAAGAATCCTGAGGGTCAAGTAGCCAGGTGGATACAGAGACTCCAGGAATATGACATCCCTATCCGTCATCGGAAGGGATCGTCGCACGGAAACACTGATGCCTTGTCTAGAAGACGTTGCCCAGAAAACTGCCGATATTGTTCTAGGGTCGAAGCTAAATATCAGCTGCTTAATCCGGTCGCACGACAAATTACAACATCAGCATCGCCTGATCCAGACCCATAGAGTGACAAGGAAGTCAGGAAAGACCAGCTGGAATACCGTGACATTACTCCCATAATTATTTAATGGAGACGTCAAACAGAAAACCTACTTGGCAGGACATTTCGAGCTGTAGTTCCACAACAAAACAATATTGGGCTCTTTGGAACTCACTCTATATTCGAAACGGCGCCTCGTACCAGAAATTCGAATCGGATGATGGAAAGACATTCCGATGGCAGCTGCTACTCCCAAGATCCCGGATCACGGATGTCCTTAAGGAACTGTATAACAGCCCTGCAGAAGGCCACTTCGAAATAATGAAGAGCTTGCAGAGAGTTTTTCCAGAAACCAACAGGACTGGGACAAGAATTACCGCTGTTTTTTACTGGTTTACCGCAGTGGTATCCACGAAACTACCGACTATTTCCCATCTCAGATGGTCTTCGGTCATGACTTTCGTCTGCCATGTGATCTTTTGTTTATTCGCCCTCCAGATGCTCCTCCATCGCGAGAGGAATACATTCAAGATCTCCAGGCCCGGTTTGAAGTGATGCATAATTTTACACGAGAGCGATCAACTTGGCGACGGAGAAGATGAAGACCCGATACGACACTAGAGCTACAGAATATCGTTCTAACGAAGGAGACAAGGTGTGGTTGTGGAATCCGACTCGTCGAAAAGGACTTTCTCCGAAACTACAGTCACCTTAGGATAGTCCGTACACAATCCTAAACAGGCTGAACGACGCCGTGGTTCGGATCCGAAAGTCATCGAACTCTAAAATCGTCCATTCCGAAAGGTTTGCTACTTACTATGGCCATAGTACGTAGTGTATATAAGTGTAAATAGTAACGTAAATAGTATAAGACCATGATCCTTTTTGCATTTAGCATTTGATAGTATTTGGTTTGTATTTAGTATTTGATTTGTATTTAGTATGTGATTTGCATTCGGTATTTGATAGTATTTGATTTTTATTTAGTATTTGATTTTTATTTAGTATTTGATAGTATTTGATTTGCTGAAATTTACTTATTACAATTGTTATTTATTTTGTTATTGTAATGTAATGTTTATTGTTGCATTGATGCCTTAGTTATAAGTTTAGCTTCCTGTCCAGGTACTGTAATGTCCGGGACGTGCAGTCCTTGGAAAGGTGGCAGTGTTACGGATTTCGTATTTATTTAGCTATTTATTTAGAATTGTAATTAAAATTGCTTTATTTTCCCATGCAACGCAGCGATTTTTGAAGAGAAAGCTACGTCGGAAAAGTAAAAATAAAAGAGCGCGTGCATTTAATATTAAATAAATAAATATCTTGTAATTACTGTTGCCACCCAGAAATATCGAGGCAAATCAAGGTTTTACCAGAACATTCTAGTAAATAATTAAAAGTCATAAAAGCCGAATTAAAACATCTCATTTCATTCATAGCTGTTTTAAGCGAACTGCTGTTTGTTTGCTTAATGCTGTGATTGGTTGTAGCGAATTCGCTGTGAGATTAGATAAACTTTATCTGTTTGAAATGAATTTTGTTTAACGTTTGATATATTGTGATATTGTACGAATATCTCTGAGGAAATACTTCAGTATTTCGTTTTATTTCGTGTGAAAAGAATACATTTTATTAATTTCTGAACGACTTGTGTATTCAATTCATAACGAAGCCGTACGCACGCAACAATATTTCCTGTTTTATAGCAATGGTTGCTTTTAAAAATTTTAGGATTTTGGGGCTCTACTTCATGTTTCAGAACTACTAGGTCATCTTGTTATGAAAATTGATATAAAGAACTGAGAAAAGACGGGAAAAGGTTACAGTGTTTTTTTCTTTATATTCTTGAATACAGAATTCTTTTTGTGGTGAATTTTATTTCTTTCTAAAATTTTAGTTGCCTAATTTATTAAAACTTAATTAATAATTTATTAAACCGCAATAAATTTCTGGTCAACTATATTATTGTAGTCGGAATGTTTTTGTACAAGTTCTACAAAATTCGGTATTTTCAACGCAGAGAAATTATTTTTTTCTTCATATTTCGGTGAATATTGAATTTACGTAGAATTTACAAAATTAGATTAAGTTACATTCACCTAAAAGTAACAAATACTATAAAAAATATATCTAAAAACTTCGTTAATATTTTTAACCCTATCGTAATTGTTTAATTAAGAATTAAAAAATCCTGGAAGACATGAATTGTCAAAAATGTTTGGGGGAACTTATTATAAGATAGTGTTTCTGTTATTAATTTCCAAATTTAGTAATTTGAATAACTTTCATTATATATCTCCCAGTCAAATGCTGCAGTTCATTTATCCTAACATATTATTTCTTCGGTTACAGTATAAAATTTCTCTGCAATCTCTGCAAGTAGCGTTATGCAAAACATTTGCCCGAATAACATTTAGTGCCTATGATCAGCAATGCATGAGTGCTGTGTTGGTAATACCATCTGTTGAACAGAATATTGTGAAGCATGCATTAAATGTGATGATAGGCAGCTAAGTAGTGAATTATCCGATTCGCGCTTGAAAAAGGATAAATGTCATTGGAAGTCAATGTGCCAAGGCGAAATTTATTCTGAAATTAAAATCTTTGATATTAACCGCTATTCCCTGATCGGATCTAACTTTCAGTGGTCAGGTCGATGTTACAACCAGTCATTTTATTGATAATGAAACCGCGTTCAAACGACCTCATCATTTTATTGATAATATAAAACTTACAAAAATGCAGTTCATAATATATTGACAAGTCAGCAATTGCTGTTAAGCAGAATTTAGTGCCGCATTGACACGTACATCAGAAATAGCAGCGTGCATTATATACTGAGTTGTCATTTGTGTACAAAATATTTCATGAACCTAAAAAAGATGATCGCCCGCTCTTTCTCAGTGTCATCCATCTCAAGAAGAAATATTCTAAAACATTCCTTGATAATGCTGATCTTCTTATATTGTCAACATCTGGACGCACTGAAAGCATATGAACAAAATTTACTTGCTTGTTTGCGCAAGAGCAAGAAAATCTTGCTTCCTTCAAATTAAACATATTGAAAAATATTGCTTATTTACCATGATTAGTCAAACCTTGATTCAGAAAAAGATCAGGTAAAGGATCCTTTTCCTTGATTTTCTAATTTTTTTTAAATGTTTATTAGGCTCGCGCTTTCCCCCGTCTGGTATTTCATTTGAAGAGACGTAAACATGCCTGATATAATAGGCTTTCAACGTTTTTATGATTCCATGATCCGTTGGTTAACCTTTACATTTAAATGCACTGTTGTAAAGATTCCAGCACGATGTTCTGGAGCAATATCGAGAATTACGAGAATTTTAAAGCTCAATTTTTGCTGTTTTAGGCAATGTTTGACTTCTTTAATGAATGAATTTTCATTCATAACGAGTCATTAAAGAGGATTATCACTTTGCGACTAACGTACCGTATATAATTGAGATTCTCGTGTTGGACAAATTAAGTGGAGACAAATAAGATAAAGCTTATACGCAAAATCGCATTCAGCAAGTACACATTCGGCCAACGTTTGCTGAATTATTTCTTATAAAGTATTTCATGGCGATAACATTTGGTGGCAACATTATTTTATATGAAAAGGGATACGGACGAAAAAGTGAGAACTGAGATTAATAGACCTCTGGTGCTTAAAAAGAATGTTACATTTTAGTTTAACCTGGATCATCAGTATTACTCTACGAATGTCCCTTAAGCGTAAAACTACAGTTATATTTTCATGAAATCATAAAATAAAGTTGTTCTCACTTTTTTTTTTAATCTGCTTGGAAGGCCTTACAGTCTAAAGTTTATTTGCGTCATCTCTTCAAATATCCCCTTTGCACATGCTTTAACTTAAAATGGTTCTGAAAATAAAAAATATCTGAGCTTGCTCTCAAGTAGATTTGGATAATTATTCTGCGAATACGTATTCAAATTTTGGGAGTTTTTATTTACATACTTCATTTATAAAATTTCATTTGCAACTTATTAATTTATTTAATTTTCAAAGTTTTTTACTCTTCTTAATTATCTTATCTATCTTCATTATTCTCAATTAATCTTCTTATTATTTCTAATTATCGTATTTATCTTATTTATGTTCTTAATGTTAATAATTTATTTAGCATATTTTTAAAAACTATATTCTCAAATATAATTTTTATTAAACGAAGATTTTTAATTTTAATGGTTAAAATCTTTTAATATTTAGTATACTTTCATTATTATTATTATTATTGCTATTATTATTTTAGAATTCAGTAAATGAAATTCTAAGACTGTTCTGAATTTAGCAAAATTTGTAAAAAAAGAACAATATTTTATCAATGAAAAGCATATTTCCGAAAAGTGAAGTTTTAGTTTATCCTTACTTCTCCCCACCAAAAGTATGTTATAATTGAGTAATTTATTTTATTCATACACCAAGAGAAAAAATTATTTTCTTAAATTAACTTTAACATTAAAATATTTTCTTAAATATTTATAGGTTTGTATAGTCTAGTTCCTAAATGTGTTATTATATTGTAGTTACTCAAAATTTGTAACTGTTAACTATTCTGAGTAATAATAACTGAAAAATTTAATGAAAGGTGCAACAAGTGAGTTTAACTTTCTCGTTTTAGTTTTCAGAATTCAAGGAATTAATTTATTTTGGCTTCTTGCCTACAAAAGAATAAAATGAAAAATTTTTAATTGGGTAATAAATATTCTAGGCCAAGCATGTAACCCCCTTACAGCCGTTTTGCGGCAGTAATTTTTTTTTTTTTTGCTTTGAAGAAAATACAGATAATGCGGGCCATCTATTGGATTTCACCATCGATAATCTAATTTTGCAACAGCACGTTCACAAGAGAAAGTTGTTCTCTGTAAAGCAACTTTCGCTGTATAACCAAGGAAGAAAAGTATTAATATATAAATTTATGCATGTTGCGCAGCTAATATTTTATTTAAACTACACAGCTCAGCTAGCGTTTGCTATGAGACATATTATTTTAATTCATTTATAAAAAGGAAGGTGATTGGAATTTCGCTGAAAATGCATTATTCTCAACTTTATTTGGGGTTTCCAAGGTAGTCTTTGTGTTAGAGAATATGTGTTTCTTAATTTGCATCAGATTGAAATCTGAAAGCGACATTTAGGATGGTTATCTGATTAGACAGACCAGTTTTTCTCTAATATGAAAGTTGGGAAGATGAGAAAGACAAAAATAACACTTAATTCAAAGTGCAATTTCCATAAAGGATATGCATGTGTATAGAATAACGCATCTATCAACTTTAGAAAGCGACACAAAGATGGTAAGTGCTTGTATTATCTACACGTGAATGTGAAATAATAAAATATGCATATACATTTACTGCAGTATAAAATACGGACGATGCAGATATCAGCGAACTTTGGATATAACGTCCTCCTTCTGCTTGGATTCATTGTGTAGAGGCCTTTTATAATTTTCGAAATAAAAGTCGCCCAAAAGATTTTGCATGAACTTGAAGAAATCCGCAATACCTTGGCCGGGATTCAAACTTCGGACTTCTCGAATACGCGTAAAGCGTACTTGCAGTTACACCGCAAAGGCATGCGGAAAGGAGGGAGAAAATACCTTATGACTGTTCGAGGCGATGGATGAAGGTTACCAAAATGCGTCTCAGCATGACCTGCGGAACAGAATATACCTTATAGCTGTTGGTCAATCGCTTACAAACCATTTGCAAAACCTATACCTTCTATTTTACTCCAGAATAAATATTCCGGAGGTATACAATGTGGGGAATTACTAAACGGGAAATCAGACGATTTGGGAATGTATGCTGTATTACAGACATATTTACGCTTGCAATTGCGCCTTCGTGTTGGAATCATGTTGTGTTCACCAACTGTGTTGTCCAATTCGGACAATTCCACAGTTCTGACGATCTTCACTTTTCCGCGCCAAACCAATCGCTGAATATTCTTAGTTACGATCTGGGTTTGAATCAGATCGTTTTCATGGTACTTTCTATGTGTAATGACGCGTATACGAGATACTTTCCCTCAGAAAGTCCTCCGCAAAGGCAAACCTCCCGTTAGGCTAACAGCTTTAGTGTGCTTTGCCATAATAATCTAATCCAAATCCTAATATAATCCGCGCTATACCCACTGAACATCTGCGACACTGCGCGTTCGAATAGAGGCTTTCTCTAGCCGAATCCGCACCTGCATCGGCCACTTACTTCTCATGTTGTTTTTATTTGACTTCTAACTCACCGTCGATGTAGGTAGGATAAGGTGTACCTCCTAGGAAAAAATAGGTATAAATTATAGTGTCTATGAAAGAAAAATTTTTTAATATTATCTTGTGTTCTCCTTGCTGATATTTATTACAGTAAATTCTATACAGTCTACTCTCTTAAATAAAATTAATAAAATTTATGAATACAAAATTAATGCTGCTTAGAGAATCGGTATTCTAGGTCGTACCACCTATTGCTTAAGTCTTACTACCTATATAATTGTTGCAACTGTAATTAAACTTCCGTTTTTTCTAATTAAGGTATGTATACAATTAATTGCAACAATGACCACAAAGATATTTTTTTTTAGTTTTCTTGTCAAAAGCACATGAATCATGTACCAATCCTTTGTATTTTAGGCATTGTTTCATATTATCTTCGCGGTCTTCCTCACAAATATTGCAATGAGACCTAAGCTCTATGAAACAGTATGGTTGACTAGGGGACAGCGCAAGAGGTGCAGTTGGCGTGATATTACACACAATATTTAAAAGGTAAGACTCTGCGCAACCTTACCCTAAGTCCCACACGCGCATCTGCAAATGATATACCAGTAAATGAATCATATCATTAATGTCTGCAATGAACTATATCATTAATGATAGGATTGCCAGCTAGAACTGGTTAATGCATTGCGTGCCACCCTGTAATATGACATGCGACTTTTATTTTTGACTTTATTGGCTTATCAAAATTATTTACATGAAAATTGCTTGCATTTCTTTATTCTTTTCATACTGACATTTATTGGTCAATCAACCTAATGGTAATGTTTATATTTAAACTGAAGTATTACAAATTTTTTAATCTCCATTCTCCAGACGTTCTAACTTATTAACCCACACGTAACAGGAATAGAAGCCAGTTTCCTAGAGAAAGTCTCTGCGATAGCTTTCCTCCTGTTAGGCAGATAACCTTTGTATGCTTTTTCTTAATCCGTTAACTAAACAGCTAACCTCTATATGTAGCAATAACTAATCAAATCGAAATTTTGAATCTAGTTTGATTAACTCCAAATAGTGTGAGTTCTGAACAACTCCAAATTGTTTGAATTATAATCATGTAAATCAGTGTTTCTCAATTATATCATCTGAAGTTGATGAATGTTTTCTTGGTGACGCCCTTTGCCCAATCATGCATAATATATAAAAATATATATATTTATAGTTAAACGGTAGCTCCAAGGATATATGAAAATATCTTTACAACTTTGACACTCAGTGTAACCTAAACGAAATAAGATGGCAAAATTATGTTTCTTGTCTATTTTCAGACTTTCGAATCAGATATGCAATCTGAAACCTATCTGAGAAATGATTTCCTTCCAAAACTACATTTTTATGCCCAATTTGAGGGAAATGTTGCATTCATGGACCTGTTTCGCCTACGTACCCGTAATATTTTGCGATGCTGGGAAAACATTGCGCTGGAAGCTCTGTTTTGCGTAGGTCAACTATCAGAGGGAAGTTCTATTTCCTGCGTAGTATACTTCTGAGAGGTTTATCCTTCATACTTGAGGAAACACTTGTGTCGAAAGTACTTCTTATTGTGTTTCAAGTCCGTATTCTTACAGGGTTTAACTTTCCCCCTCTGCTTATGTATTGATGCGTGTTCAAATCCCAGCGAACGAGTTTCCGTTACTTATCCTGCGTGTAACCGTGAATATTAAGTGTTTCCTCTCAGAAATTCTCCATTATTGTATCACTTGCTTTAACAGATATACGCCTTGTGCTTTGTCGTGTTCAAACAAATAAAAAGCTTGTAAAGAACTGTTTCCTCTCTCAATGCATGGCATAAATGGTACTTAAGCCAGCTTGCGTCGAAAGGTCCAGAGTTCAAGTCCCGGTGAGAACGTAGCTGAATTTTTCATATTATTTGCATCGATATTTTCCTAAATTCTGCAAACAGCACTCGACTAAAAATATGGTGTACCGTCAACATCTGGAATTGGAAATGAAATCTTCTCTCTGCCAAGTTAAGTTTTAAACATGACAGAATACAAGTAACGTTCTCTTTCTTCACTAATTCCGACAAGTATATTGCTCCTTTTTCCTGATTCCTGCTTGAGAAGGCCTAAAAACGTCTACAAGCTTCCTTTTACTTCATCTAAAAATAACAAGAAGTTCGGATGATTGATATTCTGATTGTTTCTAAGCCATATAATTAACACTTCGGATATTTTGTCCAGATAACTAAAACTTTTATACGTATCAAACGATGTTAGTAACTTATTACGCTGAAACTAAACTCTTTCTCTGTTGCTTAGATGAAAAAATTTGGAAGATAAATGTTCCCCCTAAAATGCAATTTTTATTAAGGATTTACTTAGTAACGAAAATCAAATATACATTGTATCACATATTTAGTTAACTAACAATAAAGTAAAATTTTAACTAGTAAAATAATGCAGTAACAGCAAGGAGTTCTGAATTTTAAGTTTAGTCATGATTGTAGAATATATAATTGAAAAGAAATGCTTGGGGTTTTAGTGTTCCTTGTCTGTTTTCGGAAAACAAAACAACTACTTGTACCTAACCCAACTACAATGCGTTACTCTTTTCTTGAGGTATATCTAAAGAATTTCAAATTCTGAGTTCATGAAAGCTTGTCATTTAGATGTACCTTTGGTGCAGAAATAACCTGCTATTCCATTCTTATTATTTTTTTTTCTCCTTTGGCAACCAAAAGGAAAAGAAAGAAGAAAATGTCGAAAGACAAGTTCGAAGATTTTACGTGGCAATGGCGTGGACGTTTTCTTTCCGATGAAATATTTTTTTCAGTGGTTGATTGACAAGAGATGTGGTTCCTTTTCCGAGCAACAAAATGTTTTTATTCATTTTTCTCATACCTCCTTTTGAATACGGAACAAAATTGAATGCTTTTATACTGAAGAGAACGGATTTAATTTTTTTTGGCACTTCCGGTTCCGCTCTTTGGGGAAGTTCTTGTATAATATGATTATTTTATTTATATTTTTGAGGCTTCTATCTAGTTTCTTTGTGCGCTATCGGGTTTTCCTACTTCCTTTTCTGGATTGAATGCGGAAAGGAGATATATACATTGATAAGATATAATATTTACAAGCATAAAATACTCTTTTATTCTCGAAAAAGCTATTTGTAACAGATATTGTGATCTTCGATTGAAAGAAATGTAGTTCTCAATGTCTTAATTCAGTATAATCTGTGTCTTTGATTTTCAAAGTACATTACTTTAAATGAAATCTTTACATTTCTTAGGAAAATCAGAGTAGTCGTTAATTTAAAACCGTATTTTCATAAAACTAAATTACTCTAAAATCTGGAAAATTACTAAAACTTTTAGTCTGAGTGCGTACATCTAATTTTTTTACGTACATTTTTATACAGATTTCTTATGGACACTAATATTTCGTGTTCTGTTCTTGTTGTTGTCTTTTCCATAAATTTTGTGGAAAAATGATTGCCAGAGCCTAAAGAGGAGGTTGAACTCCTATTACCACCACCAATTTTGAGGGAGAGAATCTCGAGGGGGAGACCGAAGGTCTTTGGGGAAGTTCTTGTATAATATGATTATTTTATTTATTGTGAGAAATGGAAACCGAGGGTCTTCCACTCCTCTGCCTTACAACCGATTCGCACTAGAAGACTTTTGGGTTCGCTGTACATTTAGAGTGCTCCTATGCCGCAAAGACAGTAAACAAATATCCATGCATTCTCCAGAATTCATATCCGGATCCTTCGGTACCACAGTAAGCTCCTTCAACCCCTATAATGTCTGGGCGGCAATATGCAGCACTAGCGTTTCGAAATGATGGTTTCCCAACAAAAGTCTACTGGATTCAAATGCAGGCAATAAAAACCCACAGAAGAAGATATAAAGTTATACCTCCTCGACAAATACCCACCACGGATAAACGTCCACACAGCTAAAAGCCCCCATTAATAAAAGCTCATACTGATGAAGCCTCAAATCGATAAATTTTCGTAGTGATAAAAACTCACGAGAATAAGAAGGTATAAGATTATTATTAACCCAGGTAATAATAGTTGTCAACATATAATACATTTACGATTGCTATGTAAGTAGGTATGTATAAAGCTTATACACGTCACAAAAACTGAAATAAAGTTCGCAATTTTAAGAACATTTTTTCTATTTTCAAATACAAGAAATGCAGCGAAGTCTTTAAATAAGTATTTGCTTTATTTTAAATTGAAAATAATGGAAAACTTAATGGCTCGTGAAACGTTTATCCATGCGGGTTCTTGTGGGCTTTTATTGGTGTGAGCTTTTATCTGTGTCGGTATTTGTTGGGTGGATAACCGTAATTGTTTTGCTTCCTCAGTGAGCTTTTGCCGTATGGTGCTTCACCTGGTAACTAAAGTGATATATGTATTACACATCGATATAATTAATATTTTTTTCCACCTTGGCTTATATTGCTTCATCTTCACTCTTGGTATTAAATTAAGCAAAGTTATTGTGATGTCTTGTGAAACAGCCATCTAAGCTTCGTTAGAATGTGCCCAAACTTCACCAGGATTTGCTGAAGAACTATTAAAACGCATCATCCCTTATTTCTGATGGCACACTGTTAGTCCTGAAGAAGTCTAGCATGGCTGTTGCAGTATAAATAATCCTTCTTGCAGTAATACTAATCTTCGTGAAAAATTTCATAACGGAGATGCTGCAAATATGCAAGTGTAACTATTCGCATATTTCACTAACGTAATAACATTCATTGTGGTAACCTGAATTTCTGTGAAAGGGATCTAATGTTAAATCCATTACCATCTCAAACAAATTACATAGATCATGGAATACTTTGATGGGATCATGGGCACTAAAACCTTAGTTTAGTCTACCGTTTTAGAAAGTTGATTTTGTAATAACCTGATACTTATTTATTATTCTTCTAATCGCAGAAAAATTATAAATACTACCATTATTGATTCATAAATCTCGTTAGCCGATTTAAAATGCGAGAAAAATTAAAATCGGAATACGAAGGCGTTCAAGATTCTTTTAGAACAAAATTAAACATAAACTTGCGCCTAAGAGTGAACAGTTAAACTGAAAATAGCTTTCTTAATTATTAACCAGACAACTGGATAACTGACCGAAAAGTCTCGAGGCACAGAGCATTGACTTCTTTACAAAATCAATCTAACTTCCTTCTCTAAGATAAATTATCGAAAAACGCAGGTGATTCATCCCTTTAAATAGAAAGAGTTCCCCAAAATCAATATCAGGACTCTTCTCGCTCCTATTCAATGGAGCAAACTGTAGTCGGCCTTCAAGTAAAGTGAAGAAGAGTAACTAAATTCGAACATTATCAGGTAGTTAGTTTTCATTGAACTACTGCTAATTAAGGTCCACCTTTTACTTTAATTTTAGAGCTGTTACTGTGCCTTTTAAAAAGACACTTAACACAAATTTGAATTTTCCTAAAAATCTAACCTAAACATTCTCTGTCATTACGTTGTGATTTATATGGACCGGAATAGGCTCGAGTTGATAACTGGTGATGATCATGACTATTGATTAAATAAAACATACAATTGTTATCCAAGAAATGCATGACATTTATTTATCAAAGAGAGTTCTTCTGAACATTATTAATATTTGAAATATTTAATAAAAAGGCCATTTCTTCTCGGGACAAATCAAACATAGGTAAATATAAAGATTGATAGCACTTAAAAAAAAGCAGTTAAAAAATTCTCATCTCAACACACCGAAAGGCATATTCTTGTTTTAGAAGATTATAAGAATTCAGTTGTCATTCCTTTCTTTCCATCAATCAGCCATAAAATTGAACGTATTTTACAGAAATTAAATTTCGGGTTGTCTGTTCTCCTATTAATAAAATTCCGAGTTCCCGTAATTAAGGACCTTATTCAGGATATTAATTCCTGGGGTATTTGCAGGATTCTTTGCGATTGTAGTTTAATTTACATTGGTCAAACTAAAATAGCCTTAAAATTTCGCGTTAAGGAGCCTGAGGCATATATGAAGAATAACAGAAGTCCTCTGTTCCCCAGCATTGTTGGTTCGAAAATCCCGTTTTCAATTTTTCCCCAGTCAAAATTATTCAAAAAAACATCCTCCATTGGTGAATTAGATTTTCTAGAGGCGTTTCACATTAAAAAAATCTTTCTGTTCTAGTTAACGACCCTAATTCCAATCCATCTTTACCTTCAGATTTTATGGAAATTATGTTTTAGTTTTCTTGTTTCATCAATAGATGGCGCCATTAGCTTAACTCCCGTCCAGCCATTCTTATCTTACGTTATCTTACCACTATATCTTATATCGTTCATTTGCGCGTTAGCAGCTGAGGATGGTGGTTCGGTAAACCATCGAAACTAGTCCTGTGAAAATTTGCGAATATAACCGGATTTTTTTATTTGACTTCTAAATTAATATTTGTTCGGCGTGTTGTTTTACCTTGAGCACAGTATAGCAAATTATTTAGTTGACTAGAGAGCTTTCTGGCAGATATATGGGTATTACAGCTATGCGTTATATTTCTGCTTATGTTCGCTGAAAATGAAGATTGTTTCAGTCTGTTATGCTCCTTCTACAGCTACTACCATACATGAGCGCAGTTATTTTTATGAAATGGTTAATTTTATTCAAATAAAAAATAATATCTTAGCGCACATCATGTCGCAAATTCAGTGACACTATGACGTATTTATGATTGTTGAAACCATATGTTGCATGTTATGAAAACCATATGTTGTTGTTATGATACAACTTAAGGGCATGACATAATTCCAGGCGATGTTATGATAGAATTCCAGTTTCATATCAGAGAATTATCTCTGGATGAATATTAGACATAAAAAAATGTGAGAATAATGTCTGTTACAGCAGAGTTCTCTCTCATAATTTTTTTAAGTCTTAGATTTTGTTAGACGTAACACAGATGATTTTTAATTTCTTTTCCGTTTTTTATTTATGTATCCTTCAATAATATTACTCGAATTTTCCCTAAGCAAGTACATAATCTTTTATCTTGTTTTCACAAAAATTTGTTTTGCTTATACTGAAACGGAATCTGTAAGAGTGAGAAATTATTTTTTTTTTTCCCTTCTTCACTCCATCTCTTAAAATTTATTTCCCAGAAATGGCTCTGAAGAAGTTTCGAAAAAAAATGAATGCTCGGAATTTTGTACTGCATAACCAGGGATTTTAAAATGTCTGTAACTTTTTCTAATACTCTATATATTTGATGTTTCAAAAATTGGATTTTCAGCAAATACTATACAAAATAATTTTTTTCAACGTTATTTACTTGGAATGTTCTAGTATTTTTAACCGTCGAGTTCTGTTATTCACTAGAAGTAACTATAAACTGCATAAAGTAATGAATTTATGCAAAATAGGGTATATAGCAAATTCAACAGTATTACCATATGGTTTAATCAGGCCATATTAAAGCTTCATTTTCGTACTTCTAATTTTCTTAGAGTTACTGTATTACAATATAAAAATTTGGTATTACAAATTGTATTACAATATTTACTATATAAAAAAATCTGTTCCTAACATTTAACTGATTATTGAGTAGTAAAACTGATATAGATATTAGTTTTTGAATGATGTTTTATTCTCTCACTGAAGAGCAACATATACTGAAAAATTTGAGCGTCTGGGAACAAATAACTTACTTCGAAATGCAGTCTCTTTAGGAAGAGAAATATTTATGGGCTCTACAAGCCGTTAAATTGACTAGAAGTTGAAAAATATATAAATATATGAGTGCGAATAATTATTATTCAGAATCATTCTTTTATTTTCGTTGTACTATACCTTGATATTATTATAGTCACTTTTCATTCAAATTACTTTTTCGTTCAGTTTGATACTTTTAGTTTAATGTATTATATTTTATTACTATATGTAAATATATTTATTTATAGCTTTGCATTTTATTTAATTTTAATTATTAATTAACTTTTTTTTACTGTTTTATTATCATCGTTCCTAGTGACTTCCCAATGGGCTGTGGCATTTCTAATTTTAAACATTAATTCCTATATACAATAACTTCCGAGTGCAAAATTCATTTTTGCAGACTGATAAATAGGACACAAAGCACTTTTCCGTTTAGCGTTGGTGGCGCCATCTGGTTTCTATAAGTGAAGCACTAAATTAAATGTCATGAAAGTATTGTAATCTCAAAAATGCGTTTAGTTATCCTGAATATTTTAATACATACCTTACCAAAACTCTTCTGAACTGAGAACAAACATAAAAACTAAAAAAGGTTTTTAATGAAAGCAGTGTTACAAATACCGTGAGCCGTGGTAACTTTTTGGTTATTATTATTCAGAACATTATTCAAATTTCTTTTATGTTAACATCATAAATAACGTGTAATTTTTTTTTCTGTAATTTTCTGTTTTTAAGGAAAATGAAAGGTGCTAAACGAATTGTTTTGTTTTTAATAATCTTCTTTAATTCTATTTTGCACTGTTATTAAACGTTTAGGATGTTAGCCGTAGTGTTCAAAAAGTGCTATTGTGTTAGATATTTCTATGACAACACGTTCGCTATCAACTGGATAACAAATGAGGTAAACGATTTCTCAAACATTCACATATAAGACGGTGAAGAAACATAGTCCCTTTGTAATTTATCAATAGTGTTCGCAGAAACAGTATTTAATATACAATGATCTCAAACTAATGGCCCCCAGAGTGACTTTATGTGACCAGCAAAAGCATTCGCATTAAGTATTTATTGCAATTAGGGTGTTACAAAGATTTTAACATTTTAGTTATCTGAAGTCCGAGTCTACATTATTTTCATTTCCATTAAATACGAACGTGAGTAACGCACCAGAAAATCTACAAATGGAGCTTATTAATTTCATTCAAAGATTCGAAGATACAGTGTGTACTAAGAATAGCACTCAGAATTGTTTTGCACTAAGAATAGTTGCTGTGTTTGCGATACATTAATATGTGAACACCTGTTTCTCGTAGTTGAAAGTCGGTAAGGAAAGAATGCGTTTGACCGATGAACATCTATAACCCGTGACTTCTAACAATTTCTCTCCGAGGCTACGAAATTTTTCAGAACTGGAACGGCATCAAACGTCAAGCTACTGTAAGAAATAAATAAGTTTGTAATCATTTACATACAAACATATGCATTTTTATTTATGCATGGAAATTAAATTTAATATATAAGAGAAGGAGACTAAGTTATTACTATTTATTCCCAAGTTTTGTCTCACTTGGTAAAAATATCTCCTATTGCTTAGAAAGTAATAATATTGGTAATATTCATAATTTGTTTATTTTATTTAAATTAAAACAAGTTGTTTAAAGTTTAATTGAAAATATTAGAATTATTTGAATCAAATGTCAATCTAAGAATTTAATGTCTAGCGTCAATATATTCGAATTACGAAAAGTAAGCAACAAATTTCTAACTTGTACCAAACTTTCTATTTCGCACAGAAAAAAATATATATAAATTAGGATTTTTTTCTATGTGATATGATTATTTGTTTATATGTTTTGATAAATATTTAAAAAATAAAACTAAGAATTAAAATTTAAAATATTGTTTAAATTTGTTTATGACAATTTTCATTTTGCTAAAAGAAAAAAAAAATCTGCCCGGTTAGCTATTTTCAGATCTTACCTTTGGCCCGCATGCAATTTCAGTTTGAAACCACAGGTTTATAAAAAAAACTATGACTCATATTTGCGATACATGCCTGCAGGTTCTGACTTATCGTTTAAATAAGATTAAAATTATTATATAATATTAAAAGTGTTAAAATAATATTAGAATCATACTTTTGATTAAAATAGCCCTTAATTCTCACATTAGAACTAGTTTTGGGTATTACTATACAAAAAAAAAAAAAAAAAAAAAAACACATTTATTTGGCTATTTATTTAGAATTGTAATTAGATTTGCTTCATGTTGCCTTAGCAACGCAGACGATTTTTGAAGAGAAAGCTATGTCGAAAAAAAAAATAGCAATAAAAATAAAAGAGCGCGTACATTTAATGCTTAATAAATAAATATCTCGTAATTACTGTTGCCATCCAGAAAAATCTAGAAAAATCGTGTTTGTTCTACTGATAATTAAAAGCTTATAAAAGCCGAGGTGAAACACCTCATCTCAGTTAGTTAGTTAGTTGTTGTTGTTGCTGTTATACTTGTAGCTGTAAAAAAAACGAACTGCTGTTTGTTTACTTAACGCTGTATTGATTGTAGCGATTTCGCTGTGAGATAGAATTATTGTATCTGCTTTAAACTGAGTTTTTGCTAAACGTTTGAGATATTGTGCGAAGATCTGTGAAGAAATATTTCAGCATTTTAATTTATTTCTTGTGGGAAGAATAAATTTTTGTTAACTTTTTAACGACTTGTGCATTCAATATTTAACGAACTCGTACGCACGTAACAATACTATCGGTCTGCGAGAAACTGTGCTTTTTTACACAATGGTAGCGAACGAGCTAAGTATACAATGGAGCTGGGGCTCGAATAATGACCAAGTGACTAATGACTGGTAGTTCACTGGTAATCACTAATGACTGGCAGTTCACTAACTGGTAATCACTAATGACTGCCAGTTCGTACAAGCTTTAGATCCCGGCGGACGAGATTAGCTTTGTAGAAGTTTTCTTGCTTTTTCTATGCGCAGCATTAACTAGTTTAGCATTAACTAGTTAGTTTATTAGCTAGTATCTTTTCAAAAGGCCTTCAGAAAGGTATTCGTCCTGAAAGACAGCCAGCCCGCAAGTTCAGCCGTTAACACAAATAATCCATTCAAACCGAAACCTTTTTTAACCTTTTTTTTTAAAGTCATTTCAGTTTTACTTAAAAGAGGATTGTTTCTTTTTTGAAATTGAATCGTCAGCCAGTATCTTATTTATCGTTTATTCATTATAGTTTCTTGATTTGAAATTAAGAAATGTAAAGAATTTCAAAGAATTAAATATTTCGAGCTTACAAAGATGAAAATTAATTATGAGATCGCCGAGTTTCGGACCCCGAATCTTCAGCTTGCTAGCTTGAAGTGCTAACCATTACACAATGTTAGCACTCACGAGGGATTACAATATTTTTTCTTTCAAATTGATAATAAGAAGAATTTAGCAAAAATATGTATGCGTTAATAGCGTAAGATGGAGTTAGATGGAGGATGCAGTGAGGATGGAGATGAGGTTGGAAAGAAGTAGGAGATGGGGATGAGGATGGAGAGAAGAAGTGGATAGAAAAAAGGACAGAATGCAGTGTGGAAAGGGAGGGGAAGGAGTTATGCGGGTATGGGGATTGAGACATGTAGAGGATGGGGTTGGAATGAGGATGGAGAGGCGGGAGGAGATGAAAGTGAGGAGAAGACGGGGAGATATGTGTTTTTAAATTTTATTTCATTTTATATCCAATTATTTTATGTTTAGAATGAAGGTAGGGTAGGCCATTACATGAGTTACAAAATGTAGTCCTTGTACACCAGATCGAATCAGATCGAATAGTAATTAGATCGATACATTACAATAATTCGATAGAACCAGATCCAATTATTGTAAACCAATGCAATAGAATAACGAACTCAGCTTCACAGTTAATAAGCAGTTTCAATACATGACGCAGGTGCTAATGACGCCTAGTCGACACTGTTAGGGAGTTTTTGCATAACCCTACACTTTGAGTGTTAAAATTAAGTTTATAACATTAAGTTTCATATATTATGTTACAAAATATGCACTATATTGATTAAGTATTTCATTTTGTAAAATCAGTGTTATTTTACTGAAATATTAAATTTTTAATAATGGAAATAAAAAGAGAATTACGATTGCATAAATAAGTAGCGTAATTAAAGAAGAAAGAAATTTATTTATTTAATTTTTAAAAATCATTTTCTTAAGTACTATTATTACTTTTACGAATTTCTGTAAATTAGGCTGAAAGAATAAGTTCTGTTTTTGTTTAATTTATCTTCATTTGCTGCATCCTCTTTGGATTGTATTAGCAATATTTCTTTCTCCTCCGCAAAGTGTTAGGCTAGACTTTCCATTTGCTTCTTATTCAATTTCCTTGCCTTATAAAACAAGCATATTTGTATACACGATCTATTTCCATACTCCGTGTTCTCTAATACAACGTATTTCCGTACACCGGGCCTTTATTTCTGCAGTCATTGCTCACAGAAGTTCCTCCAAGTTACAAATATGTTTTATATGCGGAAAATGTTAAATTTTCGGTATTTAAATTTTAAAAAATTTAATTCTGCAAAAATTGCGAAATTTTTTGGTATGATGCCTGTAGCTACGCTTAGTAGAAACTTATATACATTATTAAAAACTAACTAAAATAAAATAAAATACAAAACGTTTGCCTTCAATACGACAACTGATCGAGATATATAATTTTAAAGTTTGAGATCGTGTTCAAATGTCATGCAAAAAAGGAAGAGATAAACATTTAAACTTGAAAGTAAAAATAAATTACTGGTTTAAAAACCTTTCTAACGTTAATAGAGTAAGTTTATATTAAGTACAGCCAAAACGTTTTGGAAAATGTCATAAAATGTTTTGAACAGCATATATTTTTCCGAAAGCGAGGTCTTATTCATAGAATTCTTTAGAATTCGTATTCAAGAAAACAGTTGCAGGCTTCATTGTTGTACGGCTTATTCTCGTAGCCATTTTTCCTATTAATTAAAAATTAAAAAAAAAAAAAAAAATTTTTGTTCCATTTCCTAAATAAAAAAAAAAAAAAAAATTCTTGTTCCATTTCCTATACTTATCTATGTTTTTTTTTTGCATGACTATTAAATTATAATCCTAAAAAAAATTATGTGTGAATATTATTAACGGATATTTAACAGTTAAAACTCATGAACTATACGTGTGAAAATGCTTTCTATGTACTAAATGTAATAAAATAATAAATTAAAGAATGTTACGCACTAGTGAATCGCAAAGGAATATCAATGAATATTATTAAATGTGAAAGAAAATTGCATGACTATTAAATTATAATCCTAAAAAAAATTATGTGTGAATATTATTAACGGATATTTAACAGTTAAAACTCATGAACTATACGTGTGAAAATGCTTTCTATGTACTAAATGTAATAAAATAATAAATTAAAGAATGTTACGCACTAGTGAATCGCAAAGGAATATCAATGAATATTATTAAATGTGAAAGAAAAAATTCGGTCTCGAACTATTTAAATTTTTTTTTTTGGTCGATCCGTCAAGAAAAGCCAAAAAGGACAGAAAAATCTCAATTTTTTAAATATATTTTTCAATATTTGTCATATCGGATATATATTTTTGGTGTTTTACTTTTTATAATAATATAAAGTTTTACTAAATATAACCATAGGTTTAACAGAATACCAAAACATGAAAATTTACGTCATTTTTGTATTTGGGAGTTTACGTGTTTATGACTAACCATTGCAAGACGAAGGACGTACAACAACTTTTATGAATGGGTATATAGTCATAATATCCCCCCGCGTCTTCCTTCCCGAGAATGCAGTGCCATTGTTGGGCGACTTTATTCTTGGCTACTATATGCATCTTATGATGTAGTGAAGGCGACAGTACATCGCCACTGCTACGATAAAGGAACTTTAATAATGGAACTACTTCGCCATTTGGCGAGGAAAGAGTATTATAACAACCCTGTAAGATCAGTTCGCGGGATATCTTCAATATTTTTCTCATCGTACTGATTTACTCAAGGGCTGGCAGCTGACTGTTAGTGTGTTAGATGGTTTAAACACTGTATGCTTTTATCAGATCTTTACAATAATGTGTTTGATCATTTTACTTGTTATTAAATTGCTAAGTTTTAATAATTATCTTTAATGGTTATCTTTAATAGTTAACTTTAATGGTTATATTTAGTAGTTATCTTTAATGGTTATCAATAAATGGGTTTGACTTTATTTAGTTTATTTTTTAGTTAATTTTTTAAATTATGCGTGCCAAACTTTTAAGGACCTCGTTGTAGTACATTTTTAACCCTACACATTCTAAAGAAATTAAAAAATTATAGACAAATATCCAGTAGCAAAATTACGGGCGACAAACAGTTTTCAGCCTATTATTCTTATTTTGTACAAATTGCTTCATTTTTTAACAGTTGACAAAATTAATTTTTCCCATATTTCTCTATTTAATTACGCACAAATCATCATTTTAATGACATTAATTGCATTTGAGTTTTATTTTCAAACAAGAGAATTTCTAATTTGAAAGAGATAGCGACTCTCTACCTCTTTTCAAAACAAATAAAATGTAGCTCAAATTCACAACTTAATTTTCAGTTCCTTAGTACAGTCGTCGCAGTCTTAGCTGCAAAATCATTTTGTGTATAGTGCTTCTTTATCTGACTGGTCAATGGTCAAATCTATTATTTACTTGCTCACTTCATTAAAACTAACTGCTTCGAACAGACTGCTTCAATGAAAATCGTGAGTAAAACAATTAAGCAGCCGCTGCTAACCCAGCCTCTCAATGCATGCTTTAACTTACGTTGCGTGACAAAAACATTTCAATGCGCAAATAATTTTTTAATTAAAGGTGATGCAACAATGATAGGTCAGGGTTGAATTAAAACAGTTGGTTCCCAGTACCACTGCTAATTGTTAAATTAATTAGTACAAAATTTAATATTTGGAACTATTGCTTCACTAGCTTTCTTTATTTCACTGTCTCTGATTTATTATTAATACCCATTCATAATGTACTTTGAAATTAATGGCACAAAAGCCCTTTTATGTAGCTCAGGAAATGATTGTTTCTTTTGGATGGATGTCGAAAGGAGTGCTCGTTATGCTTCATTTTTTAGATACAATGCACTAGTAAGTTCTCCAAGTTAAAGAGAAAGTTATGCAAAGTTGGAATTTTTCCAAAGAAGAAAAGGCGTTAAGTTTGTGGCCTGAATTTAGAATTTCTTGAAACTTTTTAAATTTACAAAAATTTTAAATTTTTATACCAAAGCTTATTCAGTTCTTCCCAATGTTTTCAAAATTCTAATAGTTGTTTTTACATTATATTATTGACTGCCATGCCGAAGGACCTGGGTTTAAATCCCAGAGAAGGCATGGGTGTTTGCAAATGTGTAGTGTCCATGCGGGAATGTGGGCACTCTAAATATGCGGCGAGGCGAAAGTCCTCTCGAAAGGTTGGGGGTAGGGGAAGAGGAGTGGAGACTCTCTGACCCGTTGCCCCTCCGTCAAAATTAAGGGTGGAACTGAGCTAAATCGCACTGTAACTTGTAAGGTTCTCAAGGCTGTTGCCAACGACAGGCGTATCTTGCGCTCCTTGCGACAAGGGTTTTCGTGGGCTTGGGCTGACTATAAGTCAGACAAGTGAGCATTAATCAACAACAACATTATATTATTATTTTATTAGATATATCATGTTGCGTTATTTTCTCTTCCCTCCAATTTCTGAATTTTCTGTAAAAGTTGTAGAGTCATTAGGTTATTTTCGAAGCAGGAGAGATGAAAAATGAGCAATGCCCTCGCCGAGACTCGAACCACGGACCTCTCGAATACGCGTCGAGCGCGCTTATCAGCGCACCAAGAAGGCATGCTACGAAGGCGAGAGACTTTATTTGATCTTCGCTTCTTTGCAAAATTCTTGCACCTGAAACAGAAAGAACTGCGTCGAACCACCTCTGAATTCGATTCATTTTCATTAAAATTTCAGCAGATCTAAGATTGGTTTTTCGTCTAAATTTAGAACATAGGAATTTTGATAATAATACTTTTTAATTTTAACGATCTAGACTAATTACTAGAAACTAATAATTAAACTATTAACACTAGTAAATAAACCAATAAAATTTTGATGCGTAGTAACTTCTCCCATAGATAATCGAGTTCTGGAATACTGAAGCCAAAATTTAAAATTATTAATGAAAACTTTATGAGAACCATGTATGCAGCGCATCCATGGCAAACCTTATTGCTGCATTTTATTTTCTCAAACGTTGGGCGTACACATGTACTTCCAATTATTAAATTTTTTAAAGGATGCAAATATTAACATTTTTGGTTTTTCAAATTAAAAACATTTATAAGAATTACGCTTGATAGAGTCACTATAGTTAATTCTAGGAAAATTCTAGAATTATTCTGAAAAATTAGAAAACGAAATATTTTATTTTGGTAGGACCAAAATTAAAGTTTCAGATCATGCTTTACGTAAGCATACATGTAAAAATTTGTATGCAACCAAAAATCAAAAAACAATTAAAAAATTCTTATTTTAATAGATTACGTAACGAGCATTGATTTGCAATCTGTCGCGAAATGTTCGATCAATGCACATTTTCATATGAAAAAAAAATGTTTCTAATTTAGTGAAATGTTTTGTAGCCTTGTTAGTATATGATCTAAAGCAATAAAATTGTATGTAAATATTCTCAGTGTATATTTAGTATTTTGGAAACATAAATTACTTGAGTGAAAATACTTTATTCTACACGTGAAAAATTATGAATTGAAGAATATTACATACTAGTAAATCTCAAAAATGGATTTCGCTGAAAGATATTGATTTTTTGATGAATTTTGAATTATTCTGATTAAGTATGTCTTAACCCATCCTTCAAGGCAAACCGAAAAAGGAAGTCAAAATCCCAAATTTCTCAATCAATTATTTGCAGTATGTGAATCACACTTTTTTGTGTTTTATTTTTTAGAATGAGTATAAAATTTTATTAATTATCTCTACAAGAACTGCTAGAACGTAAAATATTAAATTTCGTTATTTTTACAATACTGACATTTTTAAATTTAAAATTATTAAAACATGGATATTAGTGTAATTTAAATTACTTTTGTAATCTGAAGTGTATGTGTAATGAAGGGCTGATAAAATATATGCTATGAATATAAATTTTTGGACTCATTGCATATTAAAAGTCATTCAGTAAAATGCTACACTTTTTAAATATATCGTTACTTGACCTTATAATGTACTTTCTCTCTCCTTCCAGCATGCTTTGTAGTGTAACGGTAACACACTCGGCGCGTATTCGAAAGGTCCAGTTTCAAGTCCCGGCGAGGGTTTGCTCATTCGTCTCGTCTCCCGCATCAAAAAATCCTAATAACTCTACAACATCATTATTAAACAATGTAAAAATGATGTTTAAGTAAGAGGTAACTGAAAACTATCGGCAGAATGATTACCCGTTTTCTAAATATCTAAAAGTGTTCTCTTTGAAAAACATATTTATACATGTCACCACGTCTTCTGATTCACAGCTCAGCATGTATCTGTCGATATTGCTGATTCCGGTCCCGATGTTTACCAGAAGTTACTGAATGGTTAATAGCTCAATTTGCAAGAATATTGCAATTTTGGTATTCCTTTATATATTGCTATTTGAGTTAACAAGCCAGTGTTTGTTAAAACAATCATACACTCCTTCGTTGTATTACAGGAAGCTTTCATTTGTACTGGGAAAATGACGAATTAAAGCAAGAACAGCTGACTTGAGTTACAGTGATGGTGTATGCAATAAACGCATATTTCTCTCTCTCACTCTTTATTTGAGTACATTCGGATTTTACATACCAGAATGTACAATGGTCAGTGTAATAATTATAACTTATAACAATTAAAAAAGAGTGACATCCTTCCGAAACACAATATGTCATAATTTAATGCAGGATTAGGTCATTTTAAGCAAGTAAGCAGCAGCGCGGAGAAGGAGCATCTTACCAGAAGGAAAAGCGTAAGCGAAAGCGACGCTGCAATTCAAAGGAAGAAGGGAGGGAGTCAAAAAGTTTCAGTTCAAGTTAGAAAAGTTTTGGTTTATAATTCTTTTGATTGTACAAGAGGTATCTTCATTAAGCGTTACGTGACGTGAAAAGATCTCGAATTTAGGAGAATACGAGATTTTAGGGGGAGAGCACCAAATCTAGAATAGTTAATTTTGAGGTCTCAATTATCCTTAAAGCAGCCAACATATTTTGTTATATCTTACATATATATATATATATGTAAAATAAAAAAAATATGAAAGCAAACTTCTAAATTTAATTGGCTATAACCTCTTTAATTTTTTTTTTTTTAATTTGGGGACTTAATCTCTCTGTCTTAAAAATAGCGCTACAATGTAAACTGTGTCATTCAAATTAATCGTGCGATCTTACGCAAAGCTTAATGCAGATATCTCTTGCCCAATCAAACTAATTGTAAACCAAAACTCGGAACTGAAACTTTCCCGGCTCTCTCCCTTCTTCCTCTTGAAGTACTGCGACACTCTTCCCTTTCCGCTTAAGCTTTCATTATGTTAAGACGCGGCTGCAATCATCTATGTTTACTTCTATCGCTATAATATCAAAACTGTAAAATGTTCTGGAAATAGGTACGATTGGACCACAAATATGGATTTAAATAAGTATGGAATTTAATCCAGCTCGACTGTTTCTTCTTCAAAATGGATGGCGGCTCTAAGCATTAAATATCTACGCTAAACAACATTGCTACGTTTCTACATCTTAGTGTTCTTATATCATTGCTTCCAAAATTTGTGCTTTCATATCATGTTATATATATATATATATATATGAATGATAGTATTTTCAAATTCTTCTTGTACAGAATTAAAAATTTCGGAGCAAGGAACTTAAAAAATCAACTACTCCCTCTCAGAGATTGAAAAATCTACGAAGGCATTTCATTACGCAATAATCAGGGGATCCTGTACCCCCACAGACACAATGATGACACACTGGGGAATCCATGTTTATAGTAAAACATTGCGAATTTACCATTTCCTGTTAAATATCTTGGTAACTGAGGAATTAAAATTTTGCGATTTAGATCAACTATTGGTAGATAATTTATAAGGTGTTTTCTCCCCTCTTTCCGTATCCTGTGTGGTGTAACTAAATAGCACGTTCGGCTGACAGTTTGAAGGTCCAGTTTTTGAATCTAGAGGAGGGCACTGCATATTTTTAATGTCTATTGCTTAAGAAGGAAACCTATTGGCTCTACGAATTAAACGTGCATCTTCCTGTTAACAAAATCCTACTCATCTTTTACTTTTAATCAACTACATCATTTTTTAACAAGAGATATTTTTTTAAGATGTGATCTAGCTCAAGAAATGAGAGCATATTCTATACCGTAATTTTTGGCGGCTTTAACTGCCTGCTGATTGGTCAGTTCATTGTAGAGTAAGAAACACGAAAAATTAACTTATATTTGGTCTAAGGATTTTCTATTTTCTGTCTTACATACTCTACAAATGTCTTATAGCTCCACCAATGGTCGAGTGATAAAGTCTGTTGAATACCGGTAGTTTGACCTGGGTTCGAGCTTAAGCAAATTGGCTAGCTGCATGGTTGGTTTTCGTAGATTTGAATTCAGATGCGTAACGCGAGCCGATTTTCCTTAGAAATTTCCTCCACGAAGACATCCCTTCTCTCAGAAAGGTAGCCCTTTCGTGCTTTGACATATTGAAAATAACCGAGCCGAATATCGCCTTAAAGAAACAAAATATAAAAGAATTACTTTTTTTTTACAATCTAATCTCATTTTAATATTTTATTGTTACAAAGTATGTAAATTTATTAACAATATGGAAAGATCGGGCTATTAGAAAATCAAAATTAATTAAAGCACCAGGAAGTCAGCTGATATTTTATGCTTAATTTTTATGTCTAACTGCTATATGTAGTTTAGTCCTTAAGTTTAGACGTGTCCAAGTATTTGCTATAAAAGATCGTAGCATGGCAATAGACTTTCCATTAAAGATTATAAATGAAAGTTGCATACTGGGAATAATAACACACTCATAGGCTTATAAATTGCATTAATTATTGTTAAAAATACTTTAATTCGCTATGCATTCAAATTTTAGAATATGAGTTCGGAAAAAAAATTTTCGTCTTTCTAAGGCCAATGATTTAGTTAAATGTGTGTGTTGGGGGAAGATTATATTTTCTTGTAGTAACTGGCATTTCAGAAATGAAAAATAATGTACTAGGTGCCTTTGTCAGAGTTAATTTGAAAAAAAATATACCTTTAAAGCTATCAATTATTTAAAATATATATCAAGGAAGTTTCAAAATAAATACAAATAAAGAAAAAAAATTAATTCATATGTGACTTCACAATGAAATTGTGGTTAATACTGATAAAGAAGCTGATATAAGACAGACTATTTGAAAGATAAATTATACGTTACTCAATGCTATTAAAATATCCTTTATATATATATCATACTCTAGATTTCTCAATGCATTTCAGAATCGTCAAACCCTTTTTATCTAATTTATCAAAATGTAAAGGGAAACACGCAATCCAGTATGAAAATAACTATCCCAATAGTATTTGTTTCAAATATTAACTTTGATTGAGTGTTTTGGTATGCAGCCAACACGGCAGAATGCCAGAACTAGTATTTCACTTCCCAAGGACCACCTACAGTTATGTCGCAGCGCAGATGTGCCTTTTTCTGCCTTTAAACTTCTTCTTAGTCATTCTGTTGTGTTACGATATTTTTTCTAGTTAAGCTTAGATTTTTATGTTGGTCTGCTGCATAAGCTCATCCTCTTTTTGACTAGCGCGTATTTAATGCTTTCAATATTAAATTAATCGGACAATACGATCGTTAATGTTGTCCTCTACATTATTCACATTTTTTACAACGTTCTGGAAGTTTTATGAGGGTAAAATCTTCGGTGGTTTGGATGTATAGAACTCCTCAGTTAAAGTTGTAGCTGATCATTATATTGAAATGTAATGAATTCGACAGTGATTTGTAGATGTGGTAATCTGTAGAAGCCACACCTAGGGAATATTCAGGCTGTGGAAGAACCTCTCAGTTAAACTGTTTTATAACAACATCTTTTCTCAAGTGTGACCATGAAGCCTGGTGAGAACATGGAATCATATCATGGGCAACATGAACTCTGCCGTTGCCCATGTGGAATGGTGGTGCCATGTCATATATTCAGCCATTCCTGTCGAGGTTTTGGATGAATACGGTGGAGTTTCTCAAACATGATCACCAATGTGATAACCAGTTGTATCTCGTAGGAGCAGGAAGTATGTTTAATATACATCGCTTCGCATGCTATGGTCCCAGCAAGATCAGCATTAACGTCACCAACAGTCTCATTTCTTCAATCTGCAGGGCAGCAGAACAGAAACCAACCCTCGGCTTAAATTTTGTACAGCTAATTTGCATTCTAGTGAAGACTACGGAACGAAGAAGTTATAATAAAGTATTCAATCATAATAATTGGTTAATTAACATAAAATCCTCCAAAGGTAGAGAGGCATGAACAAGTAAAGACCTCGAAATGTAGGCGGTAAGCCATAACATGGTTGGGAAATAAGGAATTCACAAATGTTGTATAGAGCTGCGTCTATCAATAAGAATCCAAATGAGATTTGAATGTGAAACATAAAGCATCAAGCTAAGTTCCTGTTCATTAGCTACGTAACTGACGGTATAGGACTTTCTTTTCGCGTGTTTTAGTGGTACAAGTGCTATTCGATTCGATGGCTAATCGAATCCTGGGAAGGGCTTAGCTGAATTTCATGTTTCTTTCTCCCTTAGATACCTAGTCGCTCTAGAACTAAAACGCTCTAATTCAAAGATAAGAGGATAATTTTAAGAGCTTATGTTTCTTAATGATTTTCTAATAAAAAGATCTCCTAGAAAACTTGCATCTGACAGCTTAATATACCGAATTGTCTTTTGTCACATTTATATTATCGAAAAGCTGGTCCACAAAGATTCCAATTAAAAATATCTCAAATAATTTTGATTGTATAATTTATGTATACTGATTCGGTGAAGAAGAAAATTTTTGGTCTCTCATATTTTCTACTAGCAAGATGTAACAGCTTTAAATATTGTTTTTAATCTTTTGTACAATTTAAATAGACGAACATTAATATGTATCTGAATGGCAACGTTTTAATTAAATAATATTGAAGTATTAATAATAATATTGTAACAGCTTTAAATATTGTTTTTAATCTTTTGTACAATTTAAATAGACGAACATTAATATGTATCTGAATGGCAACGTTTTAAATGCACGGAGAATAGTTTTAAACAACTTTAAACGCACGAAGAATGTAATTATTTTTTATCTTAAAATAGTTTAGAACATGTTTTCTCTTCTTGCTTGTATATCGCCATTTGTGAGATAAAGTTTTTAATGAAACAAAAAGAAGATAAAATTTTTCCAGTGTTAAATAAAGTTTTCCTTGTGTTCCATCGTTGCTTCATTTGCGAAAAAAGTATCACAGTCTTAATATCATTTTTGGAGGCACCGACCGACATCGAATAATCATGCGTATTTTTATTTTATAAGTTCATCATTGAATGTAATATTAGTGATACAAGGTTATTACTTTCTGTTAATATTTAATTGCCTTATTTTACTACCGTATTGGATAGTATATTTAATATTCATTTTAGTTGCTCAACAGTAGACATATATAGCGTATCCATTATATGTTGTTATTTTTATTTTAGTCGGAATTAATGCGGCAGAGTGTATGAATTTCACATAATTTAAACATCTCATTTTTGAAGTTTGTGTATTTAAGAGAGTGCATTTAATTTCGTGATTCCTGAATAAAGATAAAGCATTAATTAATTACAGTAATTAAATTGAGTACTTTAAGGAAGCATACAGAAAATTGTTGAAAGCCGAGATTATGAGGAACTATTCCTCAAAGGAGTCCTAGACACGATAATAGAAGAACGGAAAGAGATGGACGAAAGGGAAAG
>KK119714.1:248733-296081 GCA_000611955.2 Stegodyphus mimosarum
ATATATTCTTGCTTTCTCTTCTTTCGTACTTTTTTATTCCGGTTTTCTCCAGTATCTTACTTTTGGTCCAATTACATTTTCTTATTTTATTCTGGTATTGGTTGGCGTCTTGCATTTGATTCGACGCTATTTTTTGACTTTTTGACTTTGATTCTGGTTTTCGTTGGTGTCTTCGTTTTATTCCGGTGGCGTTTTCTTATTATATTCCACTATCTACTGTGTCTTGATCTTGATTCAATCGTGTTTTCTTATTTTATTCTCGTCTTCGTTAGTGTCTTCCTTTTGGTCCAATGATAATTTCTTAATTTATTCCAATTTCTGTAGGTGTCTTTCTTTGGGTGCCTTGGTAATAATATGATTTTTCTGTTATTAATTTCAGTGCTTTGCTTTGCTTTATGGCTTGAAATAGGTGGACTGTATTGGAATGAATTAAAGCAAAACACTCTAAAATTATCTAGCAAAGGGAAGAGATTCCTTCGTGGAAAATACAACAACTGTGTCGTAATCCCACTATGCATGGAACACCAATGAAAATACCCATGCAACCAGCTCATTTGACATGCAACTTGGGTTGAGTTACCAGCGTTCAACAATCTTATCCATTCGGCTACCGGTGTATCCGCGGCTTGAAACTGAAAGGAAAATTGCAATTATCGAAATACAACCTCTACTTTGCGTTTCTTTTCTGTGTTTCTGATCATTTGCATTTTTTGAGATGTTTTGCTTTGAATGAGAAGGATTCACTACATCAAAATTTTTTCTGTTCTTTAAATTTTTAAGTTTTTATTTTCTTTATCTATTTTGTAAACAAACAAATACAATAAACTATCTATAATCAAAGGTAATTAATAAAAAATAAACTTTCCTTGGTGTTCTAATGTTACAATCCAGTTTACGTTTATGTGATTGCTTGAAAATTTAAATGTTAGACTTTTAACCCATAAAATAAGTCACGATTATTTTATCGGTTACTATGACATTCTATTTTCAAAAATAATTAAAATGATCTTAGAAAACAATGATGTACAGCAAAAGAAAAGAAACGAAACTAAATAATAATTTAAGATAATAAATAGAAAGAATTACTGTAAAGAATTAAAATATTCCGTTTATTGTTCAGAAGTGAACACACTGAATCAGTTATGTGATAATTACATGTTCGACTTCGAGCTAAAGTATAGGTTAAATTTACTAATTTCCTTCTTATTAGACTTCTAACGATCTGTAGAATATATGCTGTGAGTGAAAATCTGAAAGAACCTAAAAAAGAAAGTATCATAAAAGTTTTGATTATACATACAGTTTTCCGATGTTTATATTTTATTTTCACAATTATTTCGTTGTTGTAGTTTTCAAATTTATATTCATGAATAAAGTACTTAAATCCAGTACTTAAAACTGTTACTCACTTTAAATTTTTATCAAACTGGAAATATTTTATTTACGTTCCTTCCATGTTGATCCATAATATAAACGTAAATTTAATACTTAACATTTTATTCTCCATACTCTTACATATATTGTCCCCGCTTACGAATTTCAGTCTTTATATTAGCGCAAACGCAAAGAGAACTCAACAGAAACTGAACTCTGAATTTTAAATTTAGGCGTTTTTCCTTTTCCTAAAAATACTTTGTACAACACGATACGTGCAGTGCATACGGACTTGGGAACTGATAGGCAGAACAGGATGTTCTTAACTAAAAGAAGAAACAGATAGTGCAGTTAAAAATAATAACCTACTGGAAGAATCAAGTATAAACTGCATCATTTGTTTATTATTATACATATTATTAAGAGAACTAAATACTAAGAAAATGTCAATGCTCTCTTTTATTTCTTTATTTCTTCGTGAGCACTATGAGACAAAAAATAATGACCTTATTGCAACAAGATTTAGTCTGTTGACCGTTTCAAACATTCGTAGCCCTAAAATGCTTTATAATAATTTGTGTCAAGTTATGTTGACCAAAAGAAGGTTAAAAATAGTTTACAAAATTCGGGCATGATTTCTGCTCACGGTACGTGTTCCGGCCTTTACATTCAAAGGGAACTTCTAAATCCTCTTATAGCCTATATTACTACTACAACCACAATGTGGAAAAACAATATGAAAAAATAATGTGGGAAGACAATGTGAAAAAATTACTCACAATGCAAAAAAACAGTGGCACCTAGAGACAGCAAATTTTGAATACACGTAGTCCTCCAGACAAGCACGTGCCCCTCGAAGAGAAAATTTTTATTTGTTTCGTATTTTGTGCAAATTGAATGTATTTTTGATAAACTATTTAGCGACTTAAAAGCTGTGTACTGCCATCGGCAAACAATAAAGTAGTCATGTTTCAAATTTAATCAGAAGACTCAGCGATATTAAAGAAGTGTATAACCATCTGGCAAAGTAGTATACTTGCATTTCGAATTTATTCAGCAAACTTCCTGATTTAAAAGAAATGCGTTGCCATTACTCAAATGAAAAAATTTTAATCTTTCATGTGGCAGTACCTTGTTATTCAGCAGAGCTTAAGATATTTCATTTTCTCTCAACTTTATTCTCTTATTAATTAACAAACTAAGTAATTTAAAAGCAATAAAGGAGGATTCATTTAAATTATTATCAGTTACTAATTGCACCAGTAATTGCACATTAGTTGGATTCATTAAATAATTATAGACTTTTTTTCACTTTTGTAGTAATTAATTCAGACGGCTTCTAATATTTAGATTGCAAGTATTTATAATATGTGAGCTATTATTTAAAACATGTATTTAAAGCCAGCACTTGAATTATGAAAAGTTTTATTAGTCCAAAGGGGCTCTGTCTCTGAAGGACTTTTGTTTTCGTTTTGCGATTTTGAGTCGGAAACATTAAATGTCGGTTCACGTTTCAAACCCTTTCCACCAAATATTGAAGTACTGTGTTATATTTAAAGAAAATAAATAATGAAGAATGTGCATAAATGTATATATGTTTCTCGCATTGTGATAAAACGACGGTCCCTACAGCCGTCCAATTTCGAATGATGTAATCCTGTTGCCAATATGGGCATCTGGAAGCCCAAATTTGAAATTTAGAATTTGTTTTATTATCGATTTCATATTTTGTAAAACTTTAACGAATTTTTGATGAACAAACTCAAGGATTTCGAAGCGAACAATGACAACGGTGAACAGAAAAAACATTTTATCCCCAGCGAGTGAGACTATGTATAGGAAATTCAAAAGATATACTCAGTTTAAAATTATTTTGCGATATTGTTCTTTAACTGAATTTTATAGTTTAAGTGCGAAGAACATGATATTTTATAAATAAAGGTAACATACAAAATGTTAATAAAACGCCCCTTTGAACGTAATTTAAAATCTGAAACATTTCAGATTTTCTTTTTTTTATTTGTTTTAATTTCAAGTTTTAAAAATATTAAATTAATGATTATTTAATTGATGAGAAATTAAGTAAAGAAAAAGACCTGAAATTAGTTTTAAAATTAAAGTCATAAGTTATCATAATTTATAATAAGCGAGTTAACATGACTTTTTAACACAGTTTCAAAATCAATTTTTATGGTGGTAAGCCTGGTAATACTGAATGACTCGTCAAAAATATCGTTAAGGATGGATAATGTTTTAGCGACATTTTTACAAAACAAGAAAGATATGTCTTAGGTCTGAAGAAATTCAATAGTTCTTGTAATCTCTAAATGTAGATTTTATTTAAATTTTCACATTTCGCCTGGAAGGAGAATAAGTGAATTGTTAACTACTAGTTAAAAATTTCAAACATCCACATGTTCATTCATTTGGCAGTCTTACGAATAATACTAGATTACAAAAAAGAAAACAAATCTTAACGATAAAAAAGGAAGATAACGTATTCTTATGTAATTATTACTGAGAGAGACAGGAAATCATTTCGAGTCCTTCAAAGGCTGATTAAAAGGAAATGGGCTATGACTGCCAGAAACACGCTTGGGTATGTGGAATTATAAACTGTAAAAGTTTCCAATATATGTTCTGAGAAATTCAAATTTCATACGTGAATTTTTAAACAATGAATGAAGATAGTACAAAATAGTACAAAATCCAGTAAATTATACAAATAAATATTTTTGCCATATGCCATACAGAAATTATTCCCTTTACCTGTTTACGTTTTACTTGATTCTGAAAACATTGCAAAATAGGCATATATTTGACCTTACAGTTAAGCATGCCAGATCTGTGTATTTCAAATTTCAAGGGTAGAGAAAAGAGCACACTATGTTTGTTATCATTTAATGCATCGGTTTATACATACACGTGGAGAAATTATGCTGAAAAGATTCAGAAAATTCATATTATAGAGTTGAATTCCAGTAGAAGGATTATTTATTTCAAGGTTTCGAAGCAGTAACTTTAAAAGTGCTGGGTTACTTTAGCTGCACATATAAAAATTTTTTCTATACAAAGAACTAAATAGTATTTTACTCAGAATAAAGATTTCTAATAACAGGATTGCCGGAGATTTTTTTATATTCATGAGTTCTAAATAGCTTATAATCTCTTTCATAGCAGAACTACTTCTCCATAACACAGCATATCGCTATGATGTGACGTTTAAACTGCTGGCTACTACGTATTTTAACACCCTGAAGATGTTTATTTAAATTGCTGCCTCCTGGCACGTAAATAGCTTGAATATGGAGAAATACAAAGGTATTTTGAGGACTTCGTAATTTAACACCTAGAGGACGTATTATTTGAAATGTTGTGCCTTGGAATATTCGAAAATGTCCTTCATATGTATTAAAAAATTTTGCAATTTAAGTTATTCAGGTTGTCATGCATAAATCCTTATGATCTACCCTATACGAACGTGTTGAATCTCAATATTTTAAAGATTTCGTCATTTAACATCTTGATGATGCATAACACTATTTTTCTGCCATTGAAGGACTTCAAATATTCTGAGAACGTTTATTATTAGTTTTTCTAACGTCTTATATTTGTATAATTTTCTGGAAGAAATACTAGAATAGAAATAAATTACAATGTAGAATAGATACTAGAATGATATATTAATGATTCGTGAGGATGAGTTACAGAGATATTTTGGATTTCCTGAGGATCTGAAATCCAATTTAGTACATAAATATTAAATTGAATTTAAAAACCTCGCAATATCTTGCATATCGTCTGGAAAGACCATTTGGTAAGTTAAGTGATGCTTCTAAAATTATAGGATAAAAGATAATTATACGATGAATTTTAATAGAATGCATTTGGTAAGTTGAGTTACCGGAGTGTCTCGAGGATGTGCCTCGAGTCTGTGAGCAGCATCTTCAGGTTAGGCCAAGGCAAATTTTGTGTGTATGGGCAAAATACTTGAAATGGCTTCGACGATATAATCTAAATTTCTCTTCCTTGCCTTTTAATCTGCTTTAGTAAACCAACAAGGGTAAAACTGAAAATAAAACAATTTTGAAGAAGGCAAAAGTGAACAACAAAAGTATTTGTATTATTTTCTTTGATTTTCTTGAATAATAATATAACAATTCATATTTAATTAAAGCTGAGGAATAAAGCGCAATTTACTTTGAAATGTTTAAGAAGGAGAAGGACAAGAGATGATTGAAAGCGTTTTACCTTCAGAGGTCCAATCCTGAGGAAAATCGGCTCCCTTTTATCAAACACAAATCTTATATAATGTCTGTCGGGAAATTTTTCGAACAAATAGCCTTCTAATGCAAAAAGATCTTTCATGAAAGTATTCATCTTTCAAGAAATAATACTGTAGAGGAAGGTATTATAAAATAATTTTTATATCGCAATTTCCAAAACACTGAAAGTAAAGAATAACTAGCATAATGGCCAAATCAATTCAAACGCTCTTCATCTAAAAGTTAAACTGTCCCCTTCTAGCATGTGTAACTAGCATACAGTGTCCAAGAATTAAATTCTCAGCTACTAAAAGCTTGTAGTTATTGCTATCTATTCCTGTTGCAACATTGGTCAGGCATAAATTAGGAGACTTTGGAAGCTATGAAAGGTATGGACCACATATGTATTACTTTTCAGCCATGGTTGTGGAGAGGTCTGGATAGGAAGCCTATTATACTGTACAAGTAGGTTCTGCGGAACTCATGTAGACTATTAAAACAAATGAATGCATTTTGATAAGATGCAATATTTAAATATTTTTACAGGTATCGTAAGGAGCATAGCGTGTCCCTCCTGAATCCTTCGCATACTGTCACCGAAAAATCTCCGGTTGGAATAGATTAAGTTTGAAAATACGGTTTATGATGTTGATTTCGGATTTGCAACCTCTCAATCAAATCTGGTATTTCGGTAAAGAGGATTTTCTGATTATTGCTGCACTCTGTTAAGATATAGTTTCAAGGCATCAAGGTAGGCAGAATGGCTAAGGGCAAGAATTTAACAACGGTACATGAAAACAATTATCAATATCTGAAATCTGTGAAATCTGATACCTTCAGCATTCATTTCATCTTCTGTTGCTTGGCCTTCATTTAGGTTCTGATCTTGAGCACAGGTTGATCTGAGTCATTTTTGTTATTTCTGTCTGACTGTACTAATCTGAATGGTCTACTTCTCCTGTGGTAACTAATAATGCGTAAGAGGTTTAGCAACCTTAAAAGCGGGCATCTTAGAAAATTTCATCTAAACTACTAAGATTGCACTTTTCATTGCCTTTTTCAAAACGTTTAGGATTTTTTTTACTTAAAACTTGTGCTTTGATTGAATATGTTCGATTTGCCAGTATATTAATTTCCATCTCTACTTATTAGAAAGTAGATAATATTCAGTATGTTTCGAATGTACTATAGAACAGCGATTTTACCAAGTGTTTTGCATTTTGTCTGCTATATTAAATTATGTCTTCATTCTAAGGGCCTTTTCATGATTAATTTTCTCAGTGAATGTAAGAAAAGCTGCACGGGTTGCATTTTAACAACTGATTAATTCAGGTTAGCGTGCAGCATTCTAAATTTTTAAAAACTGATTTGATATACGTCAAAATTTTGTAAACTCAAGTATGCTTCTCAGTAACATAAGTATGTGACTGACGGATAAATACTATAATTTTAATTAAAATGGTATAGTCATTAAAACAGTTACTTTTAATACAGCATTAAAATTAAATGAGCGAGTTTTACAAGTAAGGAGGCATGGTGAATTTTCATTACATTATTACATTGCTCCGTGATTATATAAAGCATCTGATATATAATCTGAATATAAAGCACCGGCTACCAAATATGCCTTTTCTGTTACTATAGAGGTTAGACACTGTTACCGATATTTCGAATTTGTTATTACTTATGAAATAGGAACTCTTCCAAACAAGGGTAAAGTGATTAATTAAATCAATTAAGCCCCATTTAATGATAAGCATCCTGAAACTCAGTTTTAAAATAATTTAGTTGCTGGTGTTTGTTCGAAAACAAAAATGTAAAGGACAGTTTTAACTGAAGCAATAAGCGATGACAGAAGTAAGATTTTTGTACATTTAAGTATTCTGAACATAGAACTTCATCCCTTTGAAAAATAAAGTCTCGCTATAACTAACTTCAACAGACTGAAAAATTGGTACGCTATACTAGGCAATTCGCTATGATTCTAAGGCCAAAAAAATGGATAATCTTACAAAACAGTGTAAAAATTTATTGCCGAATCACACAAAAAAGTGATTAATATTGTCTTATTTCCAAAAAAATAGGAGTAACTTTAATTTAAAATATGTATTTTTAAAGTTAATTACAGTTACTACGTGCAATTACTAAATTGCTATCGTTGTTTTTCAGCTTCACCATATGTTAATAATTTTATATGAAAAGTCGTAGTGTCAATATTTAGATCTGTTCCCATCCAGTTACATATTTCCATCCAAACTAGGCAGTTATAGTTATGAATAAACATCAGCCTTGAATAGAGAGCTATATGAGAGCTCAATCAAAGAACTCGGTGTATTAAAGAACCGATTCAAGCTATTTTTCTCAATGACTCAACGCATGACATATTACTATCTCCTAAGATATGCTAATTGTGGGGCTTGCTTTTTCAAGAAGTGAGTGCTACATTTGCCTCGAGTAACCTTTTGTTTACAGAACAGATAAAGGTGGGAGTGAAGATAAAATAACAATAGCCTAAAGCTGTTTTTCGTTATTCTAATACCCTAAAGAAAGAGAATTTAAGGGTCAGTAATTCTGAAAAAGTATTTGAAAAATACAAAATACTTTTAGTCCAAGATATTTACAAATTTCATTACATTCGATTTTTATGTATTTGGAAGTTCGCTATAGGCATATAAAATAACATTATAGGAGAACAAAATAAAATAACATTATAGGAAATTTCACCGAACTAAAGAGATCGTTCGTTATACATGGGTATTTGTTGTATTTGTTAAGCCGGGTATATATATTGGGGTTGACTGTAATTAAATCCGCCTACCCGCCTTTGAGACGACACCGCACATTACTGTTCTATGCCTATAAAATATTTTGATCCTTACGTATGAGTGAAGTTTCACTCGAAAGGTAAGGATGAAAATATAGCTTACTTTTCGGAGTGGAGAATCACGAGATTGCTTCTCTTTACCGGTGTGGTGTGCATAGTTGAAATTTGTCCTATTACACGTCCCTCACTAAATATGTAGTATGTCGTGTTGAAACCGGAAAATGCTCAACAATTGCGAAACATACAGCATATTATAACTAAAGTTATAGCACACATTATCTACAAAAATCCTTTATCGGCCTTTATTTTCAGAACCATTGATCGCAGACTTGTACTTCCAAATACAAAAATGTTTTAAATGATTCAAATGTTTGTGTTTTGGCATTTTTTAATTTAAAGAAATCAGTTTTATAAAATATATAAAATTTAACTTTTTATGCTTCTACACGATCTGTATACTCATATTTAGAGAAAAATTATACTCGTTAAAAAAAGGAAATACTACAAGGATTTGTTTTCTGTGCTACAAAAATTGAGCGAGATATTTGCTATTAAATTCTGAGATAAAATTCGGGAGCTGTTCAGAAATTAAAGAACGAAATGTTTGCATCTGTAAGCTAAACATAAAATACCGGTTTTGAAAAACGTTTCTAATGTTAAGACATTATTTAACGATCATATCTACATAGGTTATTGTGACAAAGATTGATAAATGCAAAGCTTTTCGAAATGGAGATCTTATTCACAGAATCTTAGAGAATTCATGCCCTAGAAAAATTGGCAGTCTTCAGTATTGGCACGCAGTCAAGTCGTAATATTATTTGCATTTATTAAATTTTAAAAAATTAACAGTTTTTTATGTTTATTTTTTAACGAGTGCAAAATGTTCCTAAAAAAAGTATACAGATTGTAGGAAACATGTGAAAAGTTACATTTCAAAATTTTCATAATATAGGTTCTTTTAAATTTAAAAATACTCAAGCATGAATATATGAGTCATTTAAAATACATTCGTAAGTAGAAGCATATGTCTAAGAGCAGAGGTTTCAAAAATAAAGATTGGGTAAGGATGGCTGAAGACACGTTCGATACAACCTGTTACAATTCTATACCTGCTCAGGAGTTAGGGCGAGCGTGTCAAAACTGAGAGTATAAAAATGTAAATAAACTCTCTATGAAATTATACAGGGAGATTCAAAATTGTCTGATATCAAACTTTGAAAAATTCTGGAAATTGCAAAACGGATATTAATGAGAAGTAATTTCAATGTATGACTCTCCTAGTTGCGACTAATACATCATTTGAAATTTCAGTTGCAATTTACAGTGTTAGCTTTAAAAACATTTGTTTGGTGCAATACGGAGATGCGTTTTCCCTAAGGAGAACAAATTCTAGGATTTAGGATTATTCCGCAAAGCATAAATTCGATTGCTACGCCATCTTTATTACACGAAGTAATGCAAAATTATAAAAATTCCTTTGCATGGGAAAATTCACCTCTATCTGATATCAAACCAATGGACTTTAAAGCCAAATTTTAGACCTGAAATTTTAAATGATATATTAGTTTTGATAGTACAGGTGCATTATTATTATTATGATTATTATCATTGAAATAATTTGTCATTAATATACATTTGATGTGCGATACCTTTGTATCCCTCTGTATTTTAATACATTTTCTTGCTTTTAAGAAATAAAAATTGCAGATTTTGAGTAACGATATATGGAATAAATAATACAAATTACTAAGATGAGTGAAATTTCAGTCATGACGAAACGCAAAATTTTTAACTTTCATTGACGACTGGAAGTGAAATTTTTCCTAGGTAAAAATGTAAATTGCCTAACCCAGATTTTCACTTTACCGGAAAACAAGTCATCATTTGAAGTTATTTTGTAATACATTGGACGCATTTTATCAGAGATATACCGGAAATATGAGAAATAAAGCAGAGGCACTTTTCTTTTTAAAATGTTTGCTGAAGAAGTGTTGAGCGTTATCTTATACTGCTGATAAAGTATTTTACGAATACAGATGCTGCATTTATGACCTTTTTCTTTCAGATAAACAAACACGCAATATATTATCTTTACAGAAGCACAGGAGTGATTTAAAAAAAATCAGCATAAAAAATTAGTTACGTAATTCGTTTAATAGAATAGACAATAATTCACAGCTAGACCAAATAATACTCATATTAAAACATTGCCTCGAAAATACTCTTTCAAGCCACATTTTATTAGCTCAAAAGGGTCTATTAGTCCCTAAATGAGATTTTGCATTTTTTCAATATAAATGGCAGATTATCAAGTTGCTGCCGCCAGATATTATCAGCCTGTATTATTATTTATTATTTTAAAAGAAATACTCGTAAAATAATGAATAATCTACATGTATGTATGTATGTTCCTCGCATTGTGAAAAAAACGACAGCACCTACAACCATCAAATTTTGAATAACTTAGTCCTTAGAAATTAAAAATTGGGGCACTTTGGAAGCCCGAATTTTGAATTTCGAATTTGTTTTATAATTTATTTCGTTATTTTGTAAAACTTTAATGAAATTTTGATTAACAAACTCAACGATTTGAAAGGTAGTAAGTAGTAACACTGTTTGAAAAAAAAAGAAAATATTTTTATCTCCAACACCCGAGTCTGTTGCCATTCGGAAAAATGTAACATATTTGTCTTTCATTTGTAATTAACGAATTCGTCTGTAAGAACGCAATGTGTTATCACAGCCGGAAATAAAATACTTTCATCTTCAATGATCCAATGTGTTGCCATTCAGAAATTCCTAAGATACTTTAAATTTAATCTGGACGGTTACTGAGTAATAAAATAAACGATTTAAAAGCAATAAACGGAGTTCTTAAGAATACATTTTTCTAATTTTTAATGTGATTCATTAAATAAGCAAGTATTAAAATCATGAAATGTCTAATAAAATATATTCAATATTTTTAATAAACGAACACTAGATAAACTCATTAAAATCATTATATACTTTTTCATTTTTATGATAACTATTTTAAAACCGCCGTCCATTAGAGCGGCTAGTTTTTAAAGAAATAATATAGTGAATATAAAAATACTCATGGCAGCCTCTAACATTCTATCGGGAATTCTAAAGGTATACTGTTTTTGAATATCGTATGATTTTGCTGTTCTACTGAATTTTTTGTGGCGTAAATAAGGAAAGTATGATAGGTAATACCTAGAAAGTTAATAATAACAAGAAGAAATCTTTAGCCATCCGACTAAAAAAACAAAATATTGATATAATGAGCCGAGAAAAGAACAAAAGATTCAAAAATGTATGCCCGCACCGCTTCCGTATTCTGAACACACTGTTGCGTGAGTAGGGGTTCATAATAGATTGGATGCACAAACATTCTATGGTAGCTTAATAAAATTTACTTTATCAAAAGAAGCACTTTGGAACTTTCCCCAAAAACAGTCGTACAGCTCTTCACAGTATCACAGATAACAATCAGCAATTACACTCCAAACTACCAAGATCGTTACACACAACGCAATGGGAAGTGCATCTAAAAGGCGAAGCTAATACGGAGGTATCTCAATGCTTCATAGTCGGCTCTGAACTAACAATTAAGAGCATATGCTTTCTCTCGTCTTATATAGTTTTCAACCGGCCTCCGAGAAAACTCTAGTTCTTCTCAAAATGGCTGGAAGGCATAAGAATGTCGCATATGGTTACAGCTATATATGGAATTAATTTATAGTTATTCAATTACAATACACATTACGGTGATACAAGGACCGTACCAAAATGTCACCAGATAGTCTCCAAAACGTTCACCAACTTGGGGATATCTCTCCAAATTAGCGAGGTAGCCATTTACTCACTGTTAAATAGACTTCCTCCTGTATTCTTACTTTTCTGGGAAAGCATCACATCTTTAGATTTTCGTGTTACATTATATGGAAAAATATTTCAATTACACATATAATTTCAAGTGAATTATTTACTTAAATACAAAATTCGTAACAATATGTTGGTATGCAGCTTTTAAAAATTTTTGTGATTTTATTGTTGAACTGTATATGGCGTAAACGCGAAGAAGACGATGCTTAATAATAAAGCTAAAAAGGCAAAACAAAAGTGTTAGCCGGGAAGTGTGCAAGAGCATACTGGTAGACTGCGAGCTCAGTAAGAGTGTGAAAAGCTTTAACAAAGCTTTTTGGGTGGCCGTTAAAATATAAAACCATTCCGGAAACCACAATGAAACACGTGGCACTTCGTTTTCTGCAACTAAAATGTCTTCAGTTTTTTCTTCGGTAGAATCCTTAAATTGTTCAATTTTCATTAAAAATAGTCTAGCCGTATTATTTTGATATAGAAGGTTTCTGGCATGAATTATCATCTTGTCATGGGTTAGTCAAGAATGATAAAAGTATTGACATGCAACTGAACCAGGCTGTAACTAAACCGGCTTATAGCCAACTCCGGGATATAAGGAATGAACCTTTTGATCCCATAGAGTTTAATACATACTTGAATTGTTAGTTATATGGCTACATCGAACTTCCAAGACATGAAAATCGGATATAACGAATTCTATGGCTATATTCGTTTAAAACGTTTTGTAATTTTTGTATTTTTTCAAAATTTCTGCAAGTTTTAACGAAAGTATTATCAGATTTAAAATCTTACAGCGTAGGATGTTAGGATTCCTATTCTATCCCTAAGCGAAAATACCTTTACATTGCTTTCCTTTTAATCTCAACTCTACTTTTCTCTTGTTTGTAAACAATGACTATACGAAACAGGTATGACACCTAATCTAGGAGAAAGAAGACGCAATAAATGAATTTTAGGACACCATAAGGTGTTCTTTTTGACCAAACAGCTCAGGTTTTTCGAAGGTTAACATACTGACCTTGAATGGTTCTTTAATTATATTCAAGTGTTTCTGACAGTGTTGCCAAACAGAGCTCTATATAGAATAAACCCTATCTAAGATGATTTCTTCCGATTCTAGGTAGCTTTGATCTTCTTAAAGAAGTCATTTTCGCTGCGGATGTTTATTTTAGTTCTCAGCAAAATTCTCAGAGGTAGTCGTCTTAGAGAGATGGCTTTATCATAGGTTTTTTTTTTTAACTTTTCTTTATTATAAGGCTGAAATAGCATCAGTTTCAGCAGTAATAAAGAATATAAATAGGTAAAATTTAAAAATAAAATTTTATTAAATAAATAAATGCATTTTTTTCTAAAATCAGTAGATAACATGAATATAAATACCAACTACTTTTACGTTACTGATAACAACGCCAAATTCTATCAGTTTTAATTGCATACGAACGAGTCCTTTGGATGGCTGTAAAAGGCCCTTCATAAGCCAATATAATTATTGACATCCATTTCGATTTTACGATTTTACTGGTACAGGTAGTAAACTCAGTAAAGATCAATGTAAACCAGCAGAAAGTTATGTTGACATTGGCATTGGTTGCATAGTTGGAATAGGATTCTATTGATACCAGTAAGAAAAACTAGTAGAGATCAATGAAAATCAGCGAAGGTCATTAGGAGCTAACAGAATTCTACTGGTATTAGTATTTTGCTAGTTTCTTTGGGATATTTCTAAAAGGACAGTTTAAAGATATTGATTTTAATACACATTAGAAAGAGCATGGAAAATCACTAAAATATTTCAGCTATAACGGAGTCCATATAATCACTACTGAGGATTAACTATTCAATTTGAACAAAGCATTCAAGTAAAAACATCGAGATCATGGTGAATGACACGACAACATTATTTTCCAATACAGCAGTATTCGCCGACACATCGCAAGGCCATTCATGGAAACTTAAGGATCACTTGACTGGGATACGATGCCCCACCCGCTGTATTCAACAGATGTTGCCCCTTGAGATTATTATTTATTTCGATCCATGAAAAGCGACGTTTCTGAAGAATACTTGAGTTCTTACGAGTACATCAAAAATTGGTTTTGCTGACTGGATTGTTTCAAAACAAGTAGACTTCTTTCTTCAGGGAATCTTTTATTGCCTGACAGATAGACCAAAGTTGAAGTTTTTAGTTGAAAATACCTTTTTTTGAATAATTTCTTTCACGTTCAAAACAAACACACATCTTTTATACACTTGAAAAAGGGCGACATCATATTTTCACATCCAATAACTAAAAAATAAAGTTTTCAGATACTTCCTTCTTCTTGGGAAATTATTTATCTGCGTTAGTAAACAATAATATCATCCGTAAGTCCCGAATTTGGTTCTTCTTTCTGTAAAATATTGTATTGTTAGTCCAAATATGAAAAAAGTCATTTCATAAGAAATATAGAGTTACCCGATTCTGATATCAAAATACGAGGTGTGTTTTTTAAGTAAAGGCCGTTTGAAAATAAAAAAACCAAAGGAAAGAAAATTTCAAAAACCAAATTTATTTTCAAATTCTACATGCATTTCTCTATTTTTAACGTAGTTGCCAAGTTTGTTTAAACACTTCTCATACATTAGAACTAGATTTTGAACACCCTCTTCATAGAAACTTGCCATCTGCTCTGATAACCAGGAGGTCACGGCCGTTTTCGTATCCTAGACTAGACACTTCAGGAAAATAATTTGAAAGAGTGCTTATGGTGAAGCGTCTGTTCTCAAGAATGTTCACTTCAAGTGAAGCCGCCATATCGTTTGTGAACACAGATGGGCGACGGAGCGGGTCTCATCATGGACGTTGTCGCGGACAGCTTCGAGGTCTTTGACCCAGTTACGTACTTTTGCCTTTACTCATGGTAGTAGCTCCATAAACTTCACAAATCTGCTAGTGAATGTCTGCAGTAGACAGGTTTCTTGCCGACAAAAAACGTATCCTATAAATGTTCAGGAATATTGAATCGCCCGCCCCGTGCGATTCAATAATCCTGAACATTTTATAAACACAGAACAAACCGTACAGGTTACCTACACAGCTTCAACTGAGCACAGTTGTTGAGCACAGTTGCTGAGCACAAAACGGGCCTTACTTAAAAATCACGCTACGCATATAAGCCAAATAATCCATAAGAAAAACTAATTAGATAATAATAAGGAGAATCCAGTAAACAAACAACTCGTTGGATTCTAATGTCGTTTGAGTTTTAAAAAAATGTTTATTGTACCCAGCATGGAAATATACCAATGGACACTTCAAGTGTTTTGGATTACTGACATTGCCCAGTTGTTAGTGAATGCTGTTTGAAGTTGTTGATGGCCATATTTGCCAAGAGATGGCACCAGCTAAAGTCGATATTCATACAACTGCAGCCTTACTCTCTGTCTTGTTGGATTGTAGCATGATGCCTTTTGAGATCAAGCATATCTTTTTGTAACGAGCGATATCGTAACGTTTTATGCCCAAATCTGTCATTAAGCTTTATATTAGCTGTCTCGTCTTGTGTTTTTGGTAATATTTTTAATCCTAAATTAACCTTCTTCCATAATCTGTGTATTTTTCTGTTTTAAAGTTTGCGACACAAATGATAAATATATGTGCAATTGGGTAATACATCGGAATAAATAATTACAGGTGACATGTAACGAAAGATGGAGATACCAGTACTTTGCGTCATCTTTGATAGTCAGACAGATGTAGTTTCAGGCTTTCCTCTATACTAGAATCCATATCACACTGTGGTTTGATAAGGAATGCAAAGGAGTAATAATAAATAATTACAGACGAGGAACAGTATGAACATTAAACGTTAAGTCACCTTAATCCCTTGACCATTGGAGATCTCATTCAAGTTGCAACAATATACAGTATATATTCTCAGTTCTTTTTCCTGCCAGCTGCTGTAACTGGATAAAATTTTATAAATTCTACGGAATATTTTGTTTAAACACTAAGGAAAAGAAAGTTTTAAAATGGGCAGAAATATCAAATAATGTCTTCTTACCTGTTACGAGCTTAACATAATAATGTCTAATAATGAAAAAACGCTAAAAGCTCTAGACGTATCTGTTAGCACGTTTCTGTGCCACTAGAGGTGGTCCTGGCGAGTTGATTGCTAGGCGGTTACCTGGAAGGTTTGACGGATGTATCGTCGTCCCTTAATATTTCAATCTGGAATTCTACAACAATATCTGTAGTTATTCCAAGTGATTTATGGTTAAATGTGCAAGGTATAGTTTCTCGTAATATAAAGTAAAATTGTTTCGTTACATTTTGCCAGTTTAATACGATAATAGATTCATGATATGTAGTTTTAGAAAGATAGCCTTCACATGTTGTACGTTTAGTAACATACTAGATACGAAATACGTAATTTCAGTAAATTCATCCTCACATTAGGTGAGTATATTAAGATAATAAATTTGAGATATGAAATTGCAGTTACGAACGTTTAGTAACATAACGGACTACGATAAATAATTTTTGTAAAATAGCGTTCACTTTACATATAATAATATGAAGCTGATCTTGTTCTTTCTGTTTTATTTCCTTAAGAAGACTGTTGCGGAAGTCCTTGTTCTTATGTAAATGACTGTTGCATACTTTGCCATTATTTTACTATTAATTAAGTATTCATTTTAGAGAATCAGGTTTTTTTATTGAAAATTTTCATTTTGCAAAGATAATACATTTTTCTTCAAAACGCAAAACACAATATGCTCTAAGCAAAATTACTTGTGATGACTGAGTTGTCTTAGATCTGCATGCCCGGAATCTCTTCAGTAAGCCTTAAAAACTCGATTTCCAATTCATCTTTAAAAACAATTTTCTGTTTCGTGTGGGGATTTTGAAAACTTCGAGCAAAAGACAACACTCAAACTTTGAGCAACCTACAGGTCATATAGTTAATCAATATTCAGATTTGTGAATATGTACCGAAATTTACCAGCATGCAACGTAATTTAATACGCATTTTAATATTTTCAGGAAAGGATTCAGTATTATGTTTTGTGGTATTTAAATTTTGCAAAATATATAAGTATTTCTGCAGGCTTTAAACAAATGGAGCAGAAAAAGTTAAAAGTCAAACATGCACTTTGTCGGGACTGGAAGTCCGTACCTTCGGATATCCTGCTGCACTTGACATCAGTTGCATCAAGAGAGTACGCACAGTGAAAGAACGAGATGAACGAGACCCATTCCAAATGATTACGAAATATCATTCACCACATTTTAGTCGGGCGTCTGTGTAGACCCTATTATGATTTTCCGAGCAGAAAATGCGAAAAATTAGCTATGTCCTCACTCAGTTTCGAATATATGGTAGCCTAATTTTATCTCATATGCGTCTTGAGAAACATCTGTGATATAACGTTCTTGAACGTAACCCGAACCTTTTGCTATAAATCTTTTAGGCTGAAGAGTTTTAGAGAACTTTCGATCTTAATTTTTCACTAACAAATTCTTGCATGTAAACCATCATGTGGAGTAACATCTAGTGATTTGGAACAAATATAATAAAAGTTGATCCCCCCACATTTCTAAATGATAAGTACAAAATATGCAGATCACATTGGCAGAGGGGGGAAAAGCCAATTTTCTAGGAAAGTGTATTTTAGGAAATGAGACAAATACTGACCTAAAAATAACATCCAGATTATTTTCGTGTAGTTTTTGTGTCCTTGCAGACGGTATGTATTTGTTTATATGTAATTATATCCATGCATCTACTAATATTATCATATAACTTGACACTGTATAGCTTAATATAGCTCTATTAAGCACTGAATAATCATGTACCTAATGTGTGTGTACCCAATAGCTATTGTGTACCCAAAATATCTGTATACATGTATATGAACGTATGTTCTGTATATATGATAATGTAACTATGCATCTGCATATTTTATCCCGTAAAACGGCACCGTATCGCAAAAATCAAACTAGGGCCCCACTCTAAAATTAATTGCATCAATTATCTGTTAAGCATTGTATTAAGTAACAATTGTTAATGTATTTTAAAGTAGCACGTAACTAACGCTTCGGTACCCACTGATTATTCTGTACCTAATACACGTGTATTAATATCTTTGTACATAGGTTAATGTACCTAGGAAACGGCACAAATAATCCAGTAGCAAGACACTGTACCACACAGTACTAATCTAGGGTCTAACTTCTATTTCACAGTACTAATTACTTATTCTAGCATAACATTGTGCACCTAATGTTTCAGTATGTACATGTCTTCTGTATCTAATGATAAAGCTTCAAAGGATCATAGTGTACCCAACGTATAAGTACACACGTTATATATATATGCTACCGTATCCATTCTTTTGCATGCACCTTGTAACATGGCAATGTTTTATCTAGTGTCTAATATTAATTAGCTTTAACACTGTATTAAGTATCAAATTTGTATGTACGTTTATGTCTTAGTGTATTAGCACAACCTTATCTAGATAAAGGTGGACGTGGCGCTATACCGACTAACCTATTGGTATGCGGTTATATCGCATGCTCTCGCAGACGTAAATAGGAATACTGTTGAATTGAAGTGGCTTTATTTACCTTAGAGAAGAAAATACTCTGTATGTAAACTTCGCTTTTTCCTAATGCTCCATACTTATTGTTTGCATTTGTTAAGTTTTCGAACATTAAACTAGAATTCCCATCTGAGGGAAAAAGAATCCTATATTCACTTATCTTCCAGTTGCCTTTGAGATAAATTAGCATAGCATTTTAATCTCTAATGTTTTACAGAAGGAAAGGTTTCGTCATTCATTTATCACTTATTTTTAGCAAATACACTTTATTTTATAATTTGTTTACTACCTACCCTGAACTCTATATTTACTCAAGTGTTCATTCAGAAACCGAGAGCAGTTAAAAGACAGGAAAGAGGATTAAACAATATTATAATTAGCGGACAAATGCTATTAACAATTTTAAGCAGATTTGTTGAGAAAGCAAATTCTTTTGATAATGCAAATTTCATCAGTATTTAAAATTTTCTATCTCTATGTAGGTCGCGTGCACGCTGTTTATCACTATTTCTTCCAATCCCAGTCTATGTTCTCGCTTTTCAGATGCATACAGTGCATTTTTTTGCTTATATTACACTATATTTGCATAGGAATCACTCTGAAATGAAAGAATAAATTAAGCATATTTGATTAATGTTTAAGACTGAGCAGTTTTCTTTTAGTGGAAAATTCAGCAGTGTTTATATAATTCAGATCATGTACAGTTAAATAGTGCACTGTCGTGAATAAAAACCATTCTGAAATACTATGACACCATCTGTCGTTTTTTGTATCCAATGTATTTTCCTTTTTCTTCTCGTATTTTCCGTAGAGAGTTTTGTTTTATGCTTATTATCTATATTGATAATATTTTTATCATTCCGCAGCATACAGACTTAACCTTCATTGACAAGTCCCCGGTTACTATGCTCTCGTATAGGAGTCCGCAATACGCAATTTTTTGTACGTTTAATTGCTAACGATGACTTTGGGAACAAACAAATTGAAAAAAAAACATTATTTAAAACCCATTAAGTTAATATTTGAAAAAACATTGAGTTAATATGAGAAACGGATTTTTGTTAAATACGTTTATCTCATACGGAAAATCTATGCATACTCAAGTTAACTAACATTAATTTACTGCCTATATTGTTACTTCTTTCATAAGTCAAACTAATCCAGAGTTGTGTAAGATAAAAGAAGTTGTCTAAGTTAAAATTGAATTTCACACAAAGCAACGTTTTGTTCAACAATTTTCCGAAATGCTAGAAATATTCCAGGTCAAGAGAGAATATGTTTTGGAAAACGTTCAGTATGAAAACCGTTTCTGCAGTTCTTGTGGCACCTGAAATGATTTCCATGACCTTGTGTTTATAATCTTCTAATCATTTTGACTAATGTATCGATTGTATTATTTTCGCAAATTCTTAATTTCTTTTCAGCTGGATTTTTTTAACCTGAAGCTTGTCAAACTTCTGACACCATTGAAAGAAATAGGATATATTGAATTTATATAGAGGAGATATACCTAATTGTCCAGTACATCAGCATTTTTTTATTTTTGATGCTTACACTCTTTTAAACACGCTTTTATTTAACTATGTAACAGCACAATTATAATTTTGTTTTATATGCTAAAGTTAGTAATAAAAGTTTTTTTTATTTCCTTCCCTCTTCTATCTAAATATAGAGATAACTTTCTGTGCTTTTTCATATAAGTTTAGCTTGGACTATATTACTGAATATTTTTTCAGCATATACTATTTAATGAGTATGATTACAATAAATAAGAGAAGCTTGCTACAGTATGGCATCTATATTTCGTTTGGAATATTTAGGCAAAATTCTAAAGAAGTCCTTGTAATTAATTGTAATAAGCATATAAGCTGCAACAAAATTTAATGATTTTTATCTAGAACCTATATAAGGAAATAAATAAATAATATTTAGCTTTGAAACTTTTGTTTAACTTCTAAATGTTTAGCCCTTTGCCAAACTATGCGATCAAATCTGGGGTATCAGCAGAAAATTTTATTTGAGATTACTTCATTTTATCCTCAGCTCATCAAACGAAAAAAGAAACATAAAGCTTCCAAACGACAATATTTTTAGTATTTCCTATAGAAATCACTTCTAATTTTTCATGTTACTGAAGCAAGAATCCTGTTCATTTCATGTCTTGTCCACTATCCTTGGTTTAGAGGAATGATACCTATTGTTATGCGCTGAAGGCAGAGGGTTAGACAAGATGTCAAATGAAAGGCAGGCAAGACCTGTTCAATGAGTGCATAAAATCCTGGTGAACAGTCTGGCTGCATGGAAGTTTTCGTAGTTTTTTCCATCTGCTATGTGAATGTGTGCCTCCCTAGTGGCAATGCAGTTTAAAAAAATGGCGCAGTATACAGCTGCGTCTATTTTAACGAACGTCCTTTGTTACACAATGCGGTACGTTGTACGGATGCTAGATTGTTATGAGATTAATTTCAATCCTCTTTCAAGAGCAGTCCAAAATCATCTCGAAGAAACTTCATAAAAAATGAAGGGAATGTTATATATATATATATATATATATATGTGTGTGTGTGTGTGTGTGTGTATGTATATATATATGTATGTATACACACATACACTTAGTCTCGAGTTTTCTAGTTTAGATTTGTCTAAGTCTTCGCAGTCTTCTATTATAGACCGAAGAATCCGCTTTATTTCCATCTTGTATTCTCCTTTTAGTTTTATGGAATGCTGTGGCTCCAAGAAGTGGCTGATAGTTTGCCGCTGCTTTCGAATAGTCTTTAATAGGGATGACATTAAATATACATATCGGCCTTTCTATTAGGCTTGGCCTATTGGAATGCCACCAGGTCCTAATTCTAAGGAGTTGACTAAGGTTTTCTGCCTCTTCTTCAAGTTGGTCCTTAACAGTGTATGCTCTGTCAGTAATAAATCAACTACTGTGTTTATCTTGACTTATTAGAACGCCACTGAAGTTCCTGTTCTTCCAAGAAATTGCCTAAAGTTGTCTGGCTCATCTTTAGAATAACTCTCAATAGTGCACGGTTGTCCATTAAACCAATTAGTCATGTCCTAACAATCAGTCGCTCAATTTCGGCTTAGCAAGATAATGCTGGAGATCTTTGTTTCAAGAACTTGAGTAAAGTTGCACTCCTTTTCTTTAGGAAGGCAGGCAACAAAGCAAGTCTTTGTCATTAAACATATTAGCCGCACACTTCATCTCGTTTTATTAGGATGTTATTGGTGCTTTTGTTTTAACTAGTTGCCTAAAGTTATGTTGTGCCAGTTCTTGAGGATGATTCTTAATAATGCACGGGGTTGTCATTAAATTAATCAGCCATGTGTTCATCTTGGCTTACTGAGATGTCACTGTTTAGCAGTGACCTGTACCTGGTCCTAATTCTTTTGAACACGTTTGCCTTTACAAAACTGTAATGCATGATTTCCACTTCTTCATTACGGTTCTTGACAGTTGCGAATGACATTTATACTCTTCTCCTCCTCACCGGAAGGAACTTCTGTCGAGCTTCGTCATGTTCCTGGTCATGGAAGGTTTGCGATTTTTCATATGTTGTGTAATATAACATTAAAAATACATTTACTTGTCTGCTTTACTGCCCATTGTCTTTGGTTATTCACAGATCATGTACTGTATTTAAGCGCCATTAAAACAAAATAAAACAAATTTACATCTGCTGTTAATGTGTGAAAAAATTCATGAACGCTTCGTTATGCGGGACATTCGTTGTGCGACGAGTTTTACCACTTTAGAGGCATCACTCTAATTTGATGCTTGATGAAGACTCAAATTTCATTTGCTCATCAAAAGAACAGCGATTTAAAATAAACTAATATCATATTTAGGCTTAATTTATCCTCATTTTAAATGTACAGCTTTTTATTATTACAAAAAGATGGCTTTGAAAAATTAACACTGATTTATCTTCCAATCCCAAAAAATGAATTTATGACTAATAAGTTACAGCCTTTGCATTTAATTTAAATTTATTTATTTATTACTCTTCTTCTTATGATGATCTTGTAAAATGTTAGCTATCTATATTTACTTTCTCATTTTTTTTTATCTTTCTGAGACTTTTCGTTTTCTCGACTTCCTTCAACTGGTGTAGGAAAGGACAAACAACAGAGTACGTTATTCATAAATGTCCCCTAATTTAATGCAGTTAGTTATCAAAGACAAAAGGATGTTACCTGTTCTTCTGAAACATAATTGAGTAAAACAATGAATCATATTCTAATAATAAAAAAAACTAAACTTCAGCATTCTTTTCCGTTATCATTGAGGAAAACTCACTCGGTTATAACTGTGGTTCATCTCAGAATTAAAAAACAGAAAAACACAAAAGGATTACGAATAATTTATTTCAAAGAATTTTTTTCTTTTTCAAGTGTATCTCTGAATCTTTACGTCAGATCGTAGAAACGTAGTTTGTTTTATTTGAATTTGTACAAATTTTCAACGCAACTTGGATGCTGAAATTCATGAAACGGGTTTTGGGGTTCCGTTTGAGGATGTTGTCTTAATTTGCGTTGCTCAAGAAACAAATATACATTATTTATGTGAGATAATGCATAAAAGTTAAAGTATTGACTTCAGAAATTCTCTCAAATAAGGGTTAAAAAGTAACTTAATAGAAATATTTATAAATGCAATAGTTGACTGTAAGTAAGACTGACTGTAAACTAATTGTTATTGGTTTAGATTTTATTTTATTAGAAGTGCTTGTGGTGCATTATTATTATTGTATTCTTTGGCTGCATCTAAATGAAAGACCAGTGCCGTAAATAGATGGAGAAATTAGAGAATTTTGAGAATATGGTAGGAGCTAAACACGACGCCTTTCATAATGCAGGGAACAGAAGAATAACAAAAAGAAACAAATCAAGTAGTGTTAAATAGGGCTTGAAAAAGAATTCAAAATTGTATCTTTATAGATGGTTGGGAAAAAATTAATCGAATTTAAAACATTGACTAACACAGAAGAGATTTTCTATGGAAAATTCAAAGGAAATCTAATTCACCAACTAAAAATATTTTCTGAATAAATTTAGCAAAAGTAAAACTAAATTTAGGGTTCTTAAACCAAAAATGTTGCATAATATAATACTATTTATGGGCTTGCATACGGAAACAAGCCTAAGTTCAAGCATATATTTTATATTGTCGAAATCAAAGAGTCAAACATAAGATTTGCATTCGTTGATACGCACTTTTAAAGCTCGTTATATTTATCTAATATACTATATCGAACCTCATTTAGAAGAAGCGCTAAAAAATATAAATTCCAGGAACGGAATCTTTAAGAAGGATCTGAGCATTGTGATGGCAGGAGGAAAAAAATTAGATAACGTTTAAATTTTTGTAAAATATGCTCTTTTTCATAACCGACAACGGGAAAGATAGGAATACCAGCTGAATTACTACTATTAAATGGAATAAAAAAATATTTTTTATTAGAACTGGAAAATTTTATAACTGCTGAAATTTTAGGTTACCAAAAGCATTTCAACAACAGCCAACAAATTGAAGTTAACTCTACCAACGGGATTATATTTAGAATATGAAGATAAATTTTAGACTGATCTACTGAATACGTAAAAATGAATTATTCAATCGAATCAATTTTTAAATATTCCTTTTACGACAGAAATTGAACAAAATAAGCTACCTGAGAACGTAAGCTTTATTATTCAACAACAAAACTAATTTCATTATCAGAAGCATTTGCGTTGAAATAATAATCCTAATATATGTATAAAACCGTAAAGAAATTATGGGATTGACTTTAGTCAATGGGGTTTGTATTTTTTGCAATGCTTGTACACTTTGCAGCATGGAGGCACTTAACATACACGTCGAACTGGAATTTCTGAGGAGTGGTTTAGTGGTAGGCGAAGAAAGGGGGAGATCCTTCGACCCTTTCCTAGAGGGGAATTTTCTTTCAAATTCTTGGCAGTGTTTATACAGTCACCCCTAAGGTGTTCCACGCTCATATCAGTAACAGACACAATCTCGCGTTCCTAACTATGATAAAATTTGTGAACTTTTTTTGATGGCACATTCGAACAACTAAGCTAAGTCACAAGACGAAACATCACCATCCTAATTTCAAGTTCTCCCATACTATTACTCAATATCCGGTCTTCCAAAAATTATCTTGATCAAAGAAACATCACACATTCCTCACTCCTGTATGCTGTATTACCAACATCTAAAACTATCTATAGATAAAAGCAATTTTTCGTTACACATTTATCAATAACAAGAGACAAGTTTGGTAATTTCTGAATAAAATTTTCTAAAAAATCCATATTCTTCGTAAATGATAAAATGGTACTAGTTGCTAGCGTTTTCTTAAAGGGTTATTAGCTCTTCGGAAACCAAGGTTTATGGGTCGCCTTTGGCGAAACTTTGTTACGTGACGTCATATTTCAATTCGCCATGCAATGCTCCGAGTAGTTATTTGGGAATAAAAAAATATTCCCTGAATATCGCGTGGGAAGACGAGTATCCATTCACAGTTCCGGAAATACAGTTTATAAATGGCTTCATTGAAAACAGAGCATGCGCAACGATTCTTTTTCTGACGAACAATGCAGTGTGATTTCTATATTATTGTAAAACGGTCATGGTACCTCTAGCACGCATATGTATAGGTCAACTGGGTTGTTTTCCAAGGTAACAGAAAATGACAATAGGAGAGATTAAGGGCTTATCCAAAATGAGATTTTATAGAGTTCTAGAAATATTTCTTATCATCCCTGTGGGGATGAGAGGGATAAAAATAGAAGAAAAGAAAGGAAAGAAAGATTTCCTTTTGTTTACTTCGAAATAATACGCACATAAAAAGCAGAAAAAAATATCTCCAGAATTGTAAACAAGGGTATAAAATACGCTATGAAATTAATTATTTCTTATGAACAAATTTTGTTCCGTATTAGACCATTCATAAATTAATTTAACATTAGATTAAACTAAGATTAAATTATGTGAAAAAATAATTATCTATTTACAGTGAAACCTCATTCTAACATTCCTTTTTTTCTTTGCATTTTCTCGTAGATAGTGGAATAAGTGAATCATAAGAATAATTCATTTGTCTTGATGTGCTTATTATTATATTGAAATTAACTGATTTGCTAAAATTTGCTCATTAATCCTAATACGCTTATTATTGTTGATATTAATTGATATGCTAACATTTTTTCATTGCGACTGGTGTGCGTATTAATGTTAATATTAACTCATAAGCTAAAATTTGCTCATTAATGTTGATGTGCGTATTAATTGTTTGCTTATTTAATGTTTTTCACAATACACTTTTTAATGGTACTCTGAGATCTCTTCGGCATAATTTACGATATACTACCTTAACACATATGACGATAAACGCCAAATTTTAAAACGTTTTAGAATCAGGATGACTATAAATATATCATTAAAATAGCTTTTAGTGGCATCAACGGTTTTTTATATTCCCGAATATTTTCTCTCATAGCATAAATATTAATTTTAATACTGTTTAAACATTAAATTACTTAATATTATTTTTCGTTTTCAGACAATTATATGAGATTCGCTTAAACTGACAGCTAATTTAATTCTCACCAATTTTTCTTCATAATTTTAATAATTTACACTTCTTGCTGGTCTAAGCATGACCGCGTAGTAAGACATGGAAATTTGTGAATATAGTGCCACATGGCAATAGTTAAACCGTGTCGAGTTGGAAATCACTTCGAAATCTTGGTCATAGGGAAAAAGAAGTACGAGACCTTCGGATCCATCTTAAAAAGTCTTTCTTAAATAAAATTTGAATAAAGCTTAGTAAATAACCATTCGTAATTAAATAACACAAGTTTCATGATATAATTATTTGTAAATTTTTAAATGCAATTTTTTAGTGCTAAATACTAAATTATTCATTTGAATCTTGTTCTATAATTTATCTTATTTTTGTTCTATAATTTTTAAATTCTCCAAGCGCTGCCTTTGAAACCTCCACCCCCCTGAAAAAAAGAAGAGCATGCGTACTTAACATGCGGGGACAATCATGATCTAATTTTAAAATGTATTAATAATTTTTTAATTATTAAAAATGTTACGAATGGAAATCATTTTAGTTTACTTGAGTTAATTACTTCTGTTTCCTGTCCTTTCGCGATGTATTAGAAAAATTTTCAATTTTTCGTTCTATATTTGTCTTGAAAAACTTTTGTCTTGTATTGCGATTTGATGTGTAATTCACGGAGATTCGTCACATCAGAGTTTTAGTACGGTAAAAAGATTATGTTATTGCTTATTTTCAGATATTTTTATTATAAAGTTTGAAGTTTTGAAAACCAGTTAACAGAGACACACCTCCGAAACATTTGAAATTCTTTTAACCGTATTTTATACTGTTACATTAACTCACATTTAGTTTCAGGTTTGTCAAAATAAGATAGTTATCTTGTTTTCACTTTTTCATATCTTCTTTTCGAAACACAAATAAGATAATAATAGAACATAGAATAAGGGTTCTCAACTAAAGGTAAATTCCATAGTTTCAGCGAGGAATGTGGCCAGCCTTTTATTTAGATATTTAGCATTTAGTTTTAGTTTTCGAATGCAAAAAACTTCTTTCTCAAGTTTTGGTACTTACCAACATTTTACGTTAAAACTTAATCTGAATCTAAATAAATGTATAAAGTTTTGGATGTATGTATATGTGTTATATGCATATGTATGATATATGTATATGTATGGTATGTGTATGTATGATATATGTAGGATATGTTAGTATATATATGACATATGTATTCTTCAAGTTTTGAAAAGTAGGGGGTTTATGCAAGCAATGGCAGAAGAGGTGAATGGGGAGTTTGAGAACCACTGATATAGATTATTTAATACCATATAACACTTCCGAATTCGTTATATTGATATAAATCTCGAATTAAAGCTTTGACTTGAACTTGTATCACAAATAAATATTATATCTATGTTTTCGAAATGAGAATCTCATGATATTAAAAAGCGATGAATACATGTAATGCTATTACAATGGACATAAATTCAAAACATGTCTCCGATGGATTTCGGAATGGAATTTTTCAAAGTTACATGTTGTGGAATAACCTCAATAATCTCAGTTATCCTTTTTGATAATGAATAAAAGATTGACAGTGAATAAAAGATAAAGTTGTAAATAACTTAACAGCATAAGTTACCTTTTTTGGTAGACTAGCGAGATGCGTATAATATTTAATATTCAGTGGAGAATCTTTTTAAAAAGTGCGTTATAATGATTTCGCTATTAATTACATGGCACATTAAAAATATTAAAGCTTTGAGCATCTTATTATTCAGATTTTTATTACAGCTGACTGATAAAAAGTATAAAAATGAAATAACATTTTTTCACTTCGGTGACTTGCAGATAAGCAAAGAGAACGCAAACAAGCCAATACGTAAAGAATAATTTCGAGTGGAATTAGTTGATAATCCGAAAGATAGTGCGGTTCATCAACGCAAGGACGATATCTGACAGCTTTAAACTTTGTAGTTAAGAATTTAGACAGAGAGGAAATTAGAACGTGAGAACACCGTTCATAAAACTTAATGAGGTGTTTAAGCTTATTGCTTTTCAGCCGTTCTTAGAATCATAATAGACACCTTATTCACCTGTTTTCCATTATCAATTATATTCGAGGGTGATCCCTTTTGAAAGAATTGTTATGATATTGATAATATTCTCGCTTTCGCATACCCTATTCAGGTATAGTGGTTAGCAATGCTGGCTGTTAGTAGGCTGGGCTTCGAATCCCGTCAAGGATCGGATATTTGTAAGTATAAGCTATCTTTGCAACATGGGTATACATAAAATATTCGCAAACCAAAAGTCGCTTGAGACTGGAATGGAAACGGGTGTTAGGGTTGAAGTGGCAGGAAAAGAGGAGTATGAGATCCTTGGATACATTTCTTGGGGTAATCTCCATCAAAGCTGGGACAGAACTTTCTCTTGTTCGAGGGTGTAATTTAATGGGCGACTGCACACAATGGGTAGTGTTTTCAGTGACGAAACAGTTAAATTATTATTGAATTTGCCTTTTCCCAATATATGAATTAGATTTCCAAAAGTCTGGTCATTTTAGCAATACAACGATAACATCACGTTTTGCTTTTTTATGTGTCCTGTAAGGTGTTGGAAATCTTCATGACATTTTAAATCTTGATGAAAATCTCGTCATTGGATTGTTCTCCAGCATCTCTCTGTCTGGGTATTTATAGTGAAGATACGGTACAATGCAAAAAAGGTTGAACTTTTGTTTTAAGTACAAGCTCAGTTTCGCGTTCGAATAAGCCCTTTATAGGTGACTGTGCTCTGTAAGGTATAAAATTTGAGTTCAGCTTTACCAAAGAATAACTGCATTTACAACAGAATTGAAAAGGAACTCGGAGAAACCTTATTGCAACTATTAATTCACGGTATTCCATATTCTAGCACGGAAATTGAAGATAATCGTTACTGTGTTCCTTTGAGGCATATCTACAATTTAAGTATAAGAGCGCGTGTGCTTGCAGAAACTTTCATAAGAATACTCTGACTAAAATTTACAGCTGTCATGACAAGTGAGCTTCTTAAGTAGATAATCGTATGCTTCTACCATAACTCTGCTTCTCCGCTGATTTATCTCTGCACTAATAGTTCAGTCTCCGCTGATTAATCTGTAGGATCACCGTAGTGAATGAAGTATGAAAGTCCATTGCAGGTACTGTACTTTTGATAGGTCTCAAACTATAATCTTTTAGGAACTTCTCCCGGTGGGGATAAGCAATACAGCTAAACTGTTTGCAGCTACAGTGTCTTGCTCACAAAACTGTTCAGATACGTTCGATGCAAGTTATTCTTCGATTTCTGCCAGATAGCCCAAATAGTTGAAGAAATAGCTAAGAATCGCTGCCAAAGCCTTCTAACTTTCAAAAACTTTTTTTTCATGTTCGCGTATCTCATTTACATCCCGGTCAAAGCTAATGAAAAGCAGAATTTATTGTAAAGTACAAATCATAATGGAAGAGGTTAGTCAAACTAAATATACTACTGTAACAAATATGTTGGTCTAACAGGAGAAATAATGGATGATTGTAAATGATTTATCGATTTTGAAAACGCCGTATTTCAAAAGTATCACACACTGAGGCTCTAAAATAAACGTTAAATGCCCGAAGTTTTTTATGCTTTGGTTTTTAACTTCGCATGGCTATATAAATAAGAAACTCCAACGTTGTTCAAAATGCTGACGTTTGTGATTTCTTCCTTTAGGAGCGCATTAAAGACTTTGCTTAAATGCACCCATGGGCGGGAAACTTTGATTTATTACAAAAATCGCATTACCAGTACGTTTACGGCCATTAATGGCGTAAATGTGGACCGAGCTTGAGTAAGCGTACACATGTATTGTGAGATTAGCGAAAGCCATATTGAGCATAAGTGATAATATGAACAAAAATGCGGTTACTTAACACTTATTTTCATGTATCATTAAATATTTCATGTGCAATATGTTTTTAAATGCAGTGTTTTAAAACCTGATCAGTTATTTGTAATCACCCTGAAAGAAATTAAGAACGATAAATGAATGATACCATTCATTTGTCTTTCATAAATTCTTTCACTCAGTTCTTCTCCTTAATTTTTAAAATGAGTTTAATTAATTCTTTCTTCTTAGTTTCTGATTAGTTTTGGTGAATTTTGCATTTACTTTGCAGTGCTTGGTGCATTAACGCTTTTATGTTGGAAAATTACTTAGCTTTTTTATGTGAAAATACCTAAGAACATCTCAATTAATCAAATTTAGTATGAAATTAGATTAAAAATATTAAGACGAAAATTTAAGGTTTGTTTTACGATTAGAGTAAATTCATTACAAACTAAGTGCTGAAACTTAACTTACATTGATGATGGATGTTACTTACGCTTTTACCATTCAATTAATTAGAGTGAATGATTCTTCTGAAAGACATATAATTTTTGTATACCATAAATGTTTTGGAATATGTTTACTAATCTGCAGCGGTAACTTTAATTTAATTTTGGTAATTAAATTTTGGAATTAACTTGAAAAGCATAACTGAAGATCTATAGTACTTGTTTATCACTCCTTTTCACTACCTGTTCTCTTTGCTGGAAACAAATATCTCTAATGAGGCGAGTATTACTTAAGAGATAAAAAATAAACCGGAAATTGAAACACAGATTCGAGGAATTTATCTTCCAAGTCGATCAAATATTCATTTCATCAACCGGAAGTAATCAGATGCAACCTTCCATTTAGCGTAACTCACATTTTCTTTGGAAAACCGTAGCCATTTCAAAGCAATTTAGTCTATCCTATCTATCAACGATAAATAAAAACACCTTTTTAAGCCCTCGTCCGTTTTATAAAAAAATTATTTTCCCGAATCGCTTCATTTTGAAATATGAGAAAGATCGAAAGGAAGGAATGGATAAATCTAACACTTCAATAATACTGCCAAATTATTTATTAGGATGTGGCCTAAGTATCATCTGCTTTCGTTAAAATTAAGGATAATAAATTAAGGATATAGTAAAATAATGTTGCAAAATAATTGCTCCATTTTTTCGATTGAGCCTGTGAGTGGTTCAAATTGAGGAATCGTGGTAGTTTAACCCGGATTAAAAACCCCAGCCAATGGGCTGACTGCTTTCGCTGTTTATCTCTATATGAAACTTAAATACGAGAATAAGTTTCCTTTTGAAAATCCTCCACGAAATTATGCCTTGACTTAGTCGTCGTATGTTTTGCCTTATTCTATGCCTATTATAAATATTTTATGCAAATATTGCTGTTAGAGGTTAAAGCGTTTTTCTCGTGGTCTCTATTAGTATGTAAGTTAGTGACAGTATTACTGTATGTGTCTTAGTGATCGCATTAGGACAACAATATTTTAATATCTGCATCAGTCCTCTGGTTAGAATGAAATTTTTTTGCAAGTTTTCTTAACTTTTCTATTCAAAATTTGTGTTGCAAAATTTACATTTCTTACCTGACGCGACGCCTAAAAATAGGTCACGCAGCTTTAAGTAGAAGCGCTTGTAAACAAAATGCTTTGTGTGTTCATGCCTCCGGTGCTGGTTACAAGAGAAAACAGCGTGTAGAAACCCTCGTTCTATAGAAAGATCGTGTAGAAAAGCAAGCAAGAAATTTTAAAATATCCCAATTTAAAACAACGTGGTATAAAATAAAGCAGAGTAAAAACTTCGCAGTTTCAAAACAGGTTGTACAAAATGTCTTGGTTAAAAACTAAAGCACATACAAATAATCGCATGATTATAACATTGCAGATACCTGTTTTTTGACTCAAAAATTTTTAAAGAATTTTTGCAGAAGGATTTGTGAGCACAAGAAGAAATAAATAACATTTTTACCTCTGTATTTCATGTTTTGTATTGACAAAAAAATTTTACTGAAAGAGCAAGAAGAAAATTTAAGCATCAAAAATCTGGAAATGAATAAAAATTAGGGCTTCGTATAGCATTTAATACAATGATGATCATGTCTATTAGGTAAGACTAAAGGAGAAGCTATGTATATAGAGCCGAAAGTTGACAGTAGACAAATGCACTAATGCTTTAGAATCTAGTACATGTGATGCATTTCGACTGCAATTTTCTGTTATGATAAAGCCAAGGTCCGTAAAGCTTTTTCAGGATGCAGTATTTCTTCATTAATACTTGAGCAGTTTGCAAGAGCGAATAAGTTGTGTATGTACAGAGCTTGGATTTTCGACCATGCAATATTTGTGATGAATAATTCTGAAGATTACCCATGTAAACTATAGGCTATGTAAGTAATTCGAAAGGGAAAGCCAATGATTTGAAGTATTTTACTATACAAAAAACTTAAAAACAGAAAAGAAAACTCTATAGAGTATTGGAGTTCATTATTAGAAACAATTACACAGACCTCGGTGAACAGCCAGAGCTCACACAACCAGAGGACACTGAGGCTGTTGTGGTACCACAATTCCCAACCTTCCTTGCTAACAGAGAGCGCCAGGACACAACATCAGGTGAGCTAACGTTTTGCCAAACACACACACACAAAAAAAAAAAAAATCAGAATAAAAATTAAGATCACTTTAAAACTTTTAATAAACATTTAAAACTTTAACTGTCAGTGTTAATTTTATAAAGCATTTCCTCCTTCTTTTCTGCATGCCTTCGTGATATAGCAGTAGCACATTCGGCGCGTATTCAAGAGGTCAGGTTCGAGTCGAGGTCAATGCGCATTTTTCACATCTCCCGCATAAAAAAAAATCCTAATGACCCCACAATGGCGCCAGAACTAAAAAATAGTGGAGGATGATTTCTCATCGCGGTGTAACGGTAGCTCACTCGGCGCGTATTCGAGAGATCCAGGTTCGAGTTTCGGCGAAAGCACTGCAAATTTTTCACCTCTCTTGCTTCAAGAAATACCTAATGACCTACAATTTTATTATATTTTTATCTTTTCAAAGGCTTAAGGATATAAAGAAATTCACAAAGAAAAAAAAATGCTGGGCTCTAAATCGATGCCAAATATAAATTCGCAGAAAATAGGTTAATTCTCGTTTAAGCAGTTTACAGCTGGAAAGCAGAATAATATAAAACACATAAATTATAGTTCTAATAACTTAAAATCTGTACTACAGATGCCAATTAAAAGTATTAACTGCAAGTAAAAGTAAGCCCATGAAATTCAAAGTACAAAATTTATTGCTTACAAACTGAAATGAAATAAATGTTGCAAATAATTCTGCTGGAGTTTCTCGATATTGTACTCCATTCGATAAACATTGGACTTTTACAAATTTAATTTGTTTACAAATTCATGTGCTTTGCTCGCAACGGAGTTTTGAAATAGCATTAAAGTGCCGAGCTTTCAGAATAGCTAGTATATAATGCAGTTTTCGAATTGCATTATCTTTGAAATGGAAGTTCACAAAATCAATCTGATAGTGAAGTAAAATTCTAGATATCCTTTGAACTGAATTAAATGCTGCGCAACTTAATCACATACTCTTGTTAAATTTCTCTTATGTTCAGCATCAGCCTTTTATTCGAACACCTGTACGTACGTTTTAACGAAACGCTTTTGATTTCAAATAAATTAAATCTTCACAGCTATTTAAAATTTCAGAAAATTTACTTGTTCTTTATTTAAATGCCATGAAAATATCTTTTAACAGTATGTTTTGAAATGTTATAGTAATACATTATTAAATAAGAATATTTTGATGAACCTTTAGAAATGATTTAGAAAAGAATTATTGCATTGCTTCCGTGTGTATCTTTTGGATACAAGTGGTTAAACATTCAGCTAGTAAAATGGTGTATTAAATCCGAACACATTCCTTCGTGGAGGTTCTCCTCGTTTAAGTGGTAGCATGTTCAGCTAGCAAACTAAATGAGACATAGTTCGAATACTATGACTTTTGACTTTTCGTCGGTCCGAAATTTATAATATAAGTAAAATATCTAGTACCAAATTCTTAACGTTTTTACGCACACTAATCGAAATAATTAATTACTGTTTTGAAATTCATTCGTGATGGTATTGGAAGTATGTCTATAAACAATGTACTCATTTTCCGTATTTTCCGAAGGGTAATCTTTTCACGTTAAGCCAGTTTCGTTTCGTGTTAAAAGAAAAAATTGCATGAAAGTGCATAGCAGTTTGTCGGGATCGTTGCATTATTTCGTGTTAACCGATATTTCGTCTTAAGCGTTTTCGCGTTAAACGTATTTCACTGTATAGGTAAATACATATATACACACACATATATGTATATATATATATATAATGATTTTACCTGATAAGGCTGTATTAAAGAAATCTACTAAATAACAGCAAAATAAATTATCTGTTACATATTCAACTGACAAAAACTCCTTTTATATTAGATGCGATTTAATATTTGAGATTTAAACAAAAACATCTCTTCGATGAGTTTAATAATCAATTCTAAAAACCTGTATCCATTAAAATATTGTAATATAGTTCGTCAGTATTAATAAAATGGGATCTACGAGTAATTGTGGTAGTTTTAATTTGGCTCATAAGCAGTCATTTGAAAAGTGTGTCATTAGCCGCTGTATTACATAAAAAATAGCATTACTACTAAATTTGTTTATTTATATATTTCTTTCTTTTAACTCAATAAACTGATTCCGTTTAATATTTTTTTTGCTTAGCGCTTTGCTGTCTGAGATTGAATCTTGAATATTAAATGGAGTATCAAGTTATTCTGTTTGTAATGTTAAATATTTTTTGATGTTATCAAGAAAATTGAAAATATTTAACTGTCACCGCAGTGAATGGGTAACGAATCTTTTTGCTTGTTTATATATCAGTTAGGCATGGCCAAACTGCAGCTGTTTGGCTTGTTAAATGTGACTCGCATTGTAAGCAGTTTATTTTGGAAATGCAATTAAAATCTGTAACAGTCATCTAGGTAATATTTTATTCGTTTATAAAAAAAGTATTTTTTAATTATATTATGCGTATAATAATATATAAATAATTCCAAATATACAGCATGGGCTAATTTTCAAAATAATGCATATAATTGATTCATTTCTGTAGCTTGATATTAGGCTATGTTATTTTTAGATATAATAGGTAGTGGATATTGGGATAGCAGATGGGATAACTATGTCGTCAGTGTTCTGTACCGATGATACAAATAAATCCTATCAAAATAAACTTAATCTAATTTTATCTCGCAATGAACAAAATAAATTATATCTGAAGTTTAAGACTGTGTGTAGTGAAATAATGCACAAATGTAAGACGAAATGCACTATGGTAAAGTATTTTCATGTATTTAAGTATTGTAACGTATCCAATCATGTTAGGGTTCAATCAGCCGGAGTTCTGGAACAAAACATTACAGTTTCATCCACGGATCCTATCAAGATGACAGTTAAAAATAACTTATGTATTTCGATCGTAGTATATGCCCAGCAGGCGCTATTCCTTCACACTTGTTTACTTCTGTCCCAGAGATGTTCATATATATTCAAATTGATGGAAAATCACTTTTATTTTCCGGAATAGTTACAATCTTTTGATTTTAATACACTTCTGATACTGTCAGGAAGTGGAGACTCCGTTTTAGGTCAGCTCAGTGGTCAAGCATTAAAACAGTTGAAAAGTGGGATTTGAATCGCAATAACATACTACCCAACGGACTGACTGTATGAGCTAGTTTCATTTTAAACGTCCTCTACGAATCCATCTCTTCCCTCAGAAACACAGCCATGGTACGCTTTGCCATAACTCAAAGAATCCAATCTAACTTCACAGTCATTTGACTTGTCATGCCTTATATGTCGCTTTCTTGGGCCATGCATTCTACAATGATTTCAAGAAATTGCAGACTCTTCAGAACAAAGATTCATTTCTGACATTTTCTGGTATATCAGAAACAGTAGAATTGACAATGGTCTTAAAATACATAGCACAAAAGCATCCTCGGGATATCCTGAAGATTTATGATTTAGAATATTTAAACGCATCCTCATCAGTGCTTAATGTCCCATTCCAAGATATCTTCAGGACATCCTTGCTATATACTATCAGTAGTGTACGGCATGTTATTAGTATTTGAATTCCTACTTAATACGTCATCAAGGCATACCGAAATACAGTGGGTGCACCTTAATATCATCCTGTCCGTTCGGACCGTATTTGATTTTATAAAGCGATTAAGTTTTATATGCGGTGCTGGGCTGCACGCAGGATTTCATTTCGTTTAGGGATAAAAGTTTGGATATTTTCGGTGAGGTGATATAAAAAAGAATTAAAAATAGGTTTATTTTATATAAGATTTCGATAAATTATTATGACGGAAATATGGACACATATGAAAGTCTCTCTCTCCGTGTATATGGTACTGGTTTTGAGATTAACACTATTTTTTGATATACTGTTTAATATGTAAATTATATATACGTTTTTCATGTAAAACTTTCATTATATTTTCTGTGGATGACAAAAGCCGTCTTAATTAAGAAAATTGTAATTATTTCAGCATGTTAAACAGGTCAATACAATACGTTAGCATGTTAAACATTATTTAAAAATGTATTCATTTGAATTTGTTGCTTATTTCTTGTTAGTAGCTTTTCAAAGGTGATCTCTAAGATACGATATTGCTTGTAACTTTATCTCCACTTTACGTCTGAGCATTGTTCTCAATATATTTAATGCTTGTCGAGATTCTGTTACTGTTGGCATAAGATCGGGATTTTCCTATTCGAAGTTTCGAACTCACTTTCATTTTCACGAATTCCTTTGTTTTCTCTGATAACTTCGATGATATCTGCATCACTCATTTCATAGCAAGTCTGCTTTCATAGCAAGTCTGGACATTTCCATCAATTCCCAAATATTCGAGGAAGATCTTATCGTGCATTTCTTCATCGTCACCCTTGTCTTCTGGCGCATCTTCAGAATTTTCAGGAATTTGCTTTGAGTGGAAGCCAGCCTTTTTAAAACAATTTGAAACTGTTTCTGAAGTTACTTCATCCCACGCATTTAAAACAACATACATGGCATCTAAGAGAGAAATCTACTTAACAATTTCCTTAGAAGAACAAACTGCATCAGTCGTATCAATTTCATTAATAATATTTTGGATCATTTCCTTCCTGTAATCATTCTTGAAGGCTTTTATAAACCCTGATCTAATGGCTGAAGAATTTAAGTTCTATTAAGAGAAAGGAAATCAAATTTTATGTTCTTCAACTAGAGATGAGTTTGACGGGCACTGCAGTTATCTAACAAGAAGGCCACTTTTTCTTACTGAAGTTCTTTATCCCACCGTAAGAAAATCACTAAAAATATTGCTCGTCATTCAAGCATATTTATTGTCGTAATAAATCACAGGTAAATGCTTGACGTCCTTCAGGCAACCAGGGTTTTTGCTTGTACCGATGACTAATGGAGTTTTTTTAATTGTTCAGTCCATATTACAGGTTAATAACACTGTAACACGTTGTTTCAGGTTTTTACAGCCAGATGACGACTCACTTTTAAATAATAAAGTGTGCTGAGGTAGGGGTAGATAATAAAGACCAATCTTATCAGTGTTAAACATTTGATATAGTTTGTGTTCTTTCAAAATTCCGGCTAAACTCTTTTCAATCTAACTATCGGTTTGTTTAGAGTCTGCATCTTCTTTCTCTGCATGTAATTTTCTGAAAACGATATTGTTTCTTTCTTTCCATCTTGTGAGCCATCTAACGGTAGGTACAAACTTCTCTCGCAGCATTTCGGCAAATTATGTTGCCTTTTGGTACAGGATATCTCGAGGCATCGTGACTTCTTGTTCCTGGTATTTCGAGATTTCTCTAGCAGGGCAGTTTCTACATCGGTAAATTTTACACTTTGCTTCCGCGTACATGAGACATTTTTACTTGCCATCAGTTTATTCGAAACTGCTTTCCTTCTTTTCAACAGTGCACATAATGCAGGTTGTGAAATTCCGAGTTGTGCAGAAGCTTTACGTTGACTACATTTTGTACAAGCATTATATTCCTTAAACAATTGTTCTTTATCTTTTAAGCTTAAGTCCTTACTTTTGGACATTTTGAGGCACGACCAAACAACAAAAGCATGATGTCGATAGGTGAAATGAATGAAATGTGTGTGAGCAAAAAAAGTCAATTTCGTATACAAATTCACCTTCAAATCCTTTTTCTTACGTTTCCCCTTTCCCCCAACTGTTCTGAATAAGTTCTAACAAACCTCTTGTGACTCACCTCCAACCATGCTTGGTTCAAATAAGAAAATTCTAGCATGTGCACCTCCTCGTGCCAAAGTGAACTTTGAACAAAATCACTAATCTTGAAACACAAAATAGGGATTTTGAACTTAAAAGCAATTTGTTTTTATAAGCGGGAGCGTTGAATTTATTAAGCACTTTTTTAATAATATTATTCTATTCATTTGAATTCGTTCCTTGGGTTTTAAATCTGCAGATTTGAAAAATCAAAACTGCCAGAAGAACTTAGTATAAATATCCTCAAAATATTTGACAATGGAAATCCTCCGGAAAATGTAGTACGAATATCCTCAGAATATGAAATGAGGAAGAATCCAAGAGATCTGGGAATCAATATATTCAGAACTTCTTATCGTATGCCGGACGTAGGACTTAAATAAGATATTCCTGGGTTGTTAAATTACAGCCTCCTCGGGAAATCTGAGAGTCAGTATATTCAGAATATCCTAATTATATCCCGGGTTACGAACTTCAATGGGACATCCTGAAGATATTCTGCGCTACTCGGGAAGTGCTTTTATTGTGAGCTACTTAAATTAGCTGAATAATTGTAACCATGGAGACTCACAAATTTGAATATTTCATACAGGAAATTTTGTAAATTGATTGTTTAGACCTTTTGTGGCCAACCTTCCTAGGAAATTTCAGACATTTTATTATCTCTTCTCCTTCTTGATTACCTCCTATGATTTTATTTACATTCCTGTTCCAAAGACCGTCCTCTTTTATGACACAACTGGTACATGGTATTAATTAGTGCGATACCTCTATGATTTAACAGAGTGATTCGAAAGTCGTGGACATCAAACTTTTCAAAAATTGTTGAAACTCCTAAATGGACATTAGTGGCAAATTGCTTCAATGACAGTCCAATACAAGTAATGAATCGTTTGAAGTAACTAATATACCACTTGAAACAACTGTTAGAAATAACAAATTGCTTGAAATTTCAATTGGAGTTCCCATTGTTAACTTTGAAAACCGTTTCTTTGGTACAAGATGGAAATGGATGCAGAGCGAATTTTAGAGACTGAGCAGTACTTCGTAAAGCCTTCTTGGAGAAAAAGTTTTCAAGAATTTAAATGTACATAGCGAAATATTTTTGAACCTAACAAGGCAACAATTTTCCGTTTGATATCCTGATTTAGAGAAATGTAAACATTTTTTCTTTACTTTAAACTGATAATTTTTCTGAATTTCGAATGGTATAAATATATAAACAATAGTTTTTGAAGATTTCTGAATTCTAACAAGCAGTTTTCTTGGAGAGGACTTCAGGACAAATCATGCATTTTATAAACTCAACATAATAATATGGGTTTTAAAGGCCATTAGAGTTTATTTTTAAGGAATGCACAGTTAGTAATTCTGCAGAAAATATTTTAAATACTTTTAAACCCTTTTTTTGCATAGAGAATACAAAACTATTAGCTCATGGTCAAAGACATAAATTCAATTTAGAAGAAAGAAACAGAAAAATGCGAATCTTAACAGTAAAGTATATTGGAATTGCAAGTTCTGCGATCAGTTTGCGTAAAATGTACAGCATTTCCCGTAGAAATCCTCTTTCTGCTATTTTCAAGGAGTATAAATTGAAAAACGATGTTGACAAAAACGTTTAGAATATTTATGGAGGGAATGGTATAGGCAGTTTCATTTCCGTTCTAGTGATACATTATCGAAAAACCGAAAAATAAGCAGCCAGCAAGCTGAAAAATTGTCCACTTTGAATTCTTTAATATCTTCTTTTTTTCTTTCTTAAAAGGAAAGAAATAGTAACAAATTTTCTTCAGAGCAAAATTCTTGTAAATAGCATCTTTAGAAAAAGAATGGAAGAAGTTGTTTTGTCGATTTCAGAAGATTGTGTTTGCAAAATTCCTTAAGGTCCTCCTCGCAATGATAGTATAGGACAACAAATACATGTATAGTATATGTTAACATTTTGTTATTGTTTTCATAAATATACTTTCTTGATTTATTTTGCAATAAATGTTTTGAATTTTTCTACTTCTTTCTTTTAGCAAAGTGCGTTTTTTGCTAAGGCTGTTTTTTTATATCTTCCTGCTTTTTTTGTATGTCTTCTTTTCGAACAACGAATTAAATCTGCAGCAATAAATGCAGTTAATTTTCTGTGTGAATATTTAGAGTGACTATAAAGGATTTATTTAATTAGCAGCCACTATGCTAATCAACATTTTTTTGAAATTTTGATAAATGTCTGGAAAGGACAAATCGCATATTAATATAAATCAAAACAATTCACAAAATTTTGATATCTCTCTACAAAGATCTTTGTTACAAAGCTTGACGTATTCAGCTGACAAAAGTCCTTTAATGAAAATTACAAAAGGTAAAAATACATATGTAGAATAACTTCAGAGTTTTTGAAAATCTAAGGACTTATTAATAACATTTGATCTTATGGCCTTTTTTTAAAGCCTGCACTGGAATTTCCGTGATAGAAGGAATTTTCGGAAATTTCTAGAGATACTTATTCCGATTTCGGAGCCTTTTTGAGAACGATATCATTTGTTCCTTAAACGTAGGATCTGATGGATTTTTTTTCTAGACTGTAAGTCTACATTGCGTGTTCCATGCCAAAAGGTTTTTCAGAAGATTTCAGATACGATTAACATGACTTCGGAAACTTTCATTAATAAATATTTATTATTTAAACGTTCAACCTGATAGCCTTATTTTTTGGCTATAAGTCTGTATTGTGTTTTTCATGACAGAAGCACGCTTCAGGAGATTCCAGGAATAATAATTACGACTTCAGAGCTATAAATACTTATTAGCTGCAATTTCGATCTGAGAGCCTTTTTTCTTCTGCTTTAGACTTTCAATTTCGGAAGAAAAATTAATTTCAGGGATAATTTCAGTGTCCTTTAAAGTGTAAATAGCACTTAATATTTAAAACTTACTTACGATGGAATTTCTTTTGGACTAGCATCTGCATTCTGTTTTCTTTGATAGAAATAATTTTGGGAAAATTTCCAGGGTTGATTAATCTGATTTTGGAGCCATGTAAAAAGTACTTATTTATTTCTTAAATTTTGATCCTTTGTTTTCTTTGCTGTAAGTGTCCACTGAATTTTCTGAGATAAAAGGCCTTTTTAGAAATTTCTAGAATAATTAATCCCATTTTGGAACCATTTAAAATGTAATTTCTTGTTACATAAAATTCGATCAGAGGCAATTTTTATGGACTATAAATTTGCATTGTGTGTTTCATGACAGAAAGTTTTCTGAAGTCTCCAGGAGTAATTAATACAACTTCAGAACTGTCTAAATAGAAATACTCATTATTTAAAAGTTTGATCTGGCAGCCATTGCTACTGAAGTTCCTGGAGGTTATTTCTCATTTTTCACGTCTTCTGCTTCAAACAATTAAAAATTTTCTAATGCCTCTACAGGTCTTTATTTCTTCAAGAAATGCTATGGTTACTTTCAAAGTATAATTTATAGCTTTGCCTAAGTACAGTTTTACTCGCTGAAAGTCACTGGGATAAGGAAAGAAATTTTTTCAGTATGGTGGAACTATACCTGCACGAAGTGTGATCATTGATGAAATCCAAGATTCAACACGTTATTCTTTATATCTATAAGTACTGGACATACAGCAGTGTTTTTTTGACAGTATGATGATTTGTAATATTTCTTTTTAGTACTTTTCTTATTTTTAATTCTTCATTGCAGGAGAAATCTGCAACAACCCTAAATACTTTGCTGAAATATTCCTTGCATTGTTAGAACTAAGTCTGTCCATCTTTTCTGCTTTTCTGTTTTTTTTTTTTGTTTTTTTTTCGTTTTTAATATTAAATAAACATTTTCAGGTTGCAAATCGTTTAAGGTAAATTCATGCTTCATCAAGTTTAGTGTTTAGTTTTGTTGAATTTAGTTTACTCCACATGTTGAGTCATACTGAATTTTTACCTCCTGCTGTGTTTTCATATGAGCTTAGCTCTGAAACATTTTGGATTTAGCCACGTCTTTCAGCAAAAGCAGTTTGTACGCCAAAATGTAGACTGTATACCTTAGTTTATTATTTTATTTATTACTCATGTTCAAAGACTTTACAAATTTATTTTTGAGTCGGAGGATTTTGTTACCGGAGATTTTACTTAAAAAACATTAGCAAAAAAACAGTACGTACATTTTTTTCATAACACATTTAGTCTTCTTTCCATGTAAACGCAACGTTTGTATGTTTTTTCTTTTCTTGGTTTTAAGTTTGTCTATTTTGCACTTGAAAATTTAAAACCATGTGTTTTGGAACTTTCTGAATTTTCTAAGAAGATTTTTTCTCTTTGGAAAAGGCAAAAAGCTTTAGATCCATAGTCTGTTAGTAGGATCATAATTCTAAGATATACGAAAATTTTTAGGTTGAAAAATCGTATACTATATGTAATTTTTCTGAGCCGTTCTGCCTAGATAGCAATTTTCGGCAACACTAAATAATTACTCTAAGTTTATATATTCTAAAAAAATAGAAAGGAATAAAACAAGAAAACTTCCTTGTGAATTACCACCAAACGAAGATTCTCAAAATTTTTCGAGAACTGAAATATTGTTTTTGATGTTGAAAAGATGTAAGCAACTATGAAAAGAAATTGGGAATTCCGAAGTTAATCACAGTGATCAATTTGCTGTAACGAAACCTCAAGTAAGGAAAATACAGAAACCATCTGCAGCTGACAATAAAGAGGGGAAAACCGAAACTTCAACGCGCTTTAAAGAAAGATGCAAATGAGTCTCATAAAATAATATTTTTATTCCCAACACTGACGTTGTAATAAGTGGGTTTTAAACTAGACTGAACACGCGAGACCAACTGGCTGGCCTTGGGTCAATTCAACTTCGTCTTTGAATCTTAGGTGATTGACCGTCATTTTTCGCATGACGTCATATCATGCTTTTCTTGCTACATTATAACCTTGTTCCGAAACCTGCGACAACCAGGTAATTTAATCGGAGCGTTGATTCATAACTAGGAAAGCTTTTTACTCTATGGTAGATTTATTAATTAGTAGACTCATTTCGCCAGAACATTGCGAGCCTCTCCTCTTAAGACATAGAATATGTTTCCTGCCTCTAAAAGCATTAATTAATGATTTTGAGCCTATATGAGATACGGAGTACCTCGTGATTGTGCTACTAGCGGTCAGTAACAGAAGTGAGCCATTGAAGGATTCGTGGTTCGATCCAGTGAAGGTACACTGCGAAAAAAAAAAGGACAGTTCTATATCTCCCATTCTACTGGGCCGATTGATGAAATTCAACTTATATTTTTCTTTTCCGAACAGTGCAACTTAGAATATGTATTAGATTTATATATAGCATTGTTCTAATATAGGTATTTTAACACAATATCCTACTTTTCCTGAAATGACATGGCATTTTTTTTTCATATTTCGATTCTACGACTCGAATTATGCCGAACTGCCAACTTTTGTAAAAATCGCACGAGTAGTTTTAAACAATTAGATCTCAAAATTTAAACTCCTCAATGTTAATTGAATTTGGTATATATTTATAATTCTCTTTTTTTAAAAACTTATTGGTTCTTCCTTTCACAATTCGAAATTTAGGTTTATTCCAAATAAAATTCGCCCATTTTCTATGATTTATTTTTAAAGTTTGTATTTTTAAATAATTTTTGTAAGTTTTTTAAACAAATTTTGAATTATAAACTACAAATTTTTACCATCATTTTAAAGTAGATGTATTTCTAAACATCTGCAAAAAATTAGTGTTTTTAGTCAAAATTTCCGAATATATATGTGATGTTATATATTAGCGCGTTTTGAAATTTGGCATATGTGTTGAAAGCGATAACAACATCAAATGTGGTTTAGGCACGTTGTTAAAAATTACTTGAAAGTAGGAACGATGTGATTTTTTTTCCACTCATGCACAATATAAAAAGGTAGGAACGATGTGACTTTTTTTCCTCTCCTTCACAACGAAGAGATACGAAAATAGGCTACCATATATTAAGAAGTTCGCCAAGGGAATTATTCTTGGCGCAAACTGAAAAAAATGCGCCAGGATAAATGTTTGAATTTCTCCATAAATTTCGCACCAAACGTTACAAAATTTGATAGTTAGGTATAATTTAAGTCGTAGAATCGAAATATGGAAAAAATTGCCATATTATTTCAGAAAGAGTCCGATTTTGTGTCAAAATACCTATATTAGAACAATACTATATATGAATCGAACATATGCCCTAAGTCGCTCTTTTGAGACATGAAAAACGCAGTTTGAATTTCATCAATCGGCCCAGTAGAACAAAAGGTATAGAACTCTCCCCCTTTTTTTTCGCGCGCGCGCAGTGTACATTCGATTCCTCACATTTTTTGCCCTGGAAGGGCCGCATAAGTTGTTGACTGTTTAGCTAGAGTCGCTCTAAGCTGCTAATAGTCTTCGAGGTAATGCTTGAACTGAAATGTAATGAGCATAACTCATCATCCCTTGAGTTTGGCCGAATGGGTTTTCTAGTTGGGCTTTAACACAGGAAATGTACAGAATTAAGAGTGAATTATGGCATTCTCGCAATAACTTCATGTGTTTCGGGAAAAGAACATTATAACTACATTTCGCCAGAATGATAAGGGAGATATCCCGTAAAGAGATTATTTAAGTTTCCCGAGAAAAAGCCATGTTTGACTGTCTTGGAAATTGCCCACATTCTGAAAGGTATCAAGATCATTAAGACATTTCCTACGTGTTTGCTTCCGAAACGTAATAGTCAGCAACTCTGACTAGCAGCTGGATCGCGCGGATTGATTTCGGGCTATGACTTAGTGGATATTTCATGTTTTTCTCTCTGAAAATACCAAATAGTTTCTATAAAATCATTAAATTATTACATGTCAACTGTATAACGGCAGACGTTAACTGAATTTATTTTAATGGCATATAACAGGGATGGGCAAACTACGGCCCGCGGGCCAAATCCGGCCCGTCGGAAGACTGTATTCGGCCCGCGGATACAATCTTAATTTGCCTTGAAATATATATTTAAATATTATATCTCCATCTCGTTTCTACTTTGTTTAAAAATTACTTTTTTTCTTCCTTTTGTTCAAAGGACTGATGATCTTTTTACTGTCTCTATTTTTGTTTTACAAAACATAAATCGACGGAAATAGCAAGCACAAACAGCTTTCAATCGGTAAAGTGTTAAACACGGAAGTACTTTGGTAATTGCTGTAGATTGGCGCCAAGAATCGTTATCTGTTTTTCGGGGAGAAGACGTATGCGAATCCAATATAAGGGAATCAGACCTCACATTTGGCAGACTGAGCATTTTAAGGTCCAGCCAGCGATCTTTTCTTTTGTCGCAAGTTCTAGTATTATTGATTGCGTACGGAAAGATTGCGGACAGATAGCATCATTGTGAACAGTGGTGAAATTGTTAAAAGTATAGCGTAGCTAGTTCTTGTTTGGGTTATTCGTAAAATATTTCAACTCCAAAATGTCTACTAAAAAACGTAAAGTTGATTCAGAATGCCGTGCTTTTAATGATGAATGGACCTAGAAATATTTTTTACAGTTGTAAAAGATAAACCAGTGTGTCTCATCTGCAATGAAGCTTCAAAGAATATAACATCATTATCGAAAGTGAGTTTCCCGAATTTAATATCTCACGCCCAGAAAATCAGTGCTATTTTTGCTTCATCTTATATATGTGAAGAAGTGTTTTAACAATGAACCTTAGAAAGAAACATTTAAGAAGTAGAGTAACAGATGAGCAGTTAGCCTCGTTCCTTAGAATCGGTACATCTCACTTCGAACCTCAATATAAGAAACTTTTAAAAATGAAAGTGCAATTTCATTCTTCTCATTAACATATTTAAATTGTAATACTTGTATATGTTTTTAAAATTTTAGAAAAATTTACTTGGCCCGCCGAACATTTTTTTTGCGATTTTCGGCCCGCGAACGAAAACGTTTGCCCATCCCTGGCATATAATATACTCACGAATATCCGAAGGCTAATTAACCGGGTTGTGGATTATCCGTTCCTCGTCTCGTCTTTGTTATTATATAATAAAGAATCTGTATGCATGTATGTACGTATGTTTCTCGTATTGGGGAAACACGGCGGCACACAGAGCCTCCAAATTTTGAGCACACGTAGTTTTCACCCAAATGTGTGCACGTAGAGGCGGAATTTTAAATCACGAACTTTTTATGATTTATTTATTTCAAATTTGTGCGAATTTAATGAATTTTTGATTAACAAACTCAATAATTTCGAAGAATGTGGTGACGTTCACAAGACCCAAGATAGCTTTCTTTCAAATTAAATCAATAATTTATGTTTCTGTTTTTCACGGAATTTCGTTATATTAATAATGACTTTTCGGTAAAACTTAAATTATTTAATTTTTCTTTCAAACTTAATCTGTCTGATACTAATTCATAAACTAAGTCAATTAAAAGCACTAAATATACTCTTTCGTCTTTTTTATTATAATTAGCTGGGCCATTTGAATATACACTAGATATATTTATTAAAATCATATATATATATATTAAAATA
>KK119714.1:300256-316151 GCA_000611955.2 Stegodyphus mimosarum
TAATTAGAAAAATCATAATTCGGAACCTAATCCAATTGCACGCTGAAAGCAGCAATACGTAGTGGTAATAACGCGAAATAAATAAAAAGAAGTTAAAAATACATTTAAAATCATTACCACATTCAATTTGGAGTAAACTATATGCAAAACACTAAAGACCAGTTCTTTTTAGTTCGGGCTCCACTGTTGAGTCAGTAGGATTTTTTAAATAGGAAGCACGAAAAATGAGGAATGCCCTAACCTGGACCTCTCGAAATACGCGCCGAATGTGCTACCGTTACACCGCGAAGGCATGCTGAAAGGAGAGAGAAATAATTATAACTGTATTAAAGCGATTTCTCTGTGAATGACTATGATGACTTGTGTTATTTCTAGCGTGTGAAAGAAAGTTGCTTTACATCTGTTTCCTGCTTAAGTTACATTAAACTCTTAATAAGCGCGAATTTTTGAACTTGATATCGTACATACTTGGCATTTTAATTGTTTCCATTTGATTTATTCATTTTATTCATGTGCTGTTCAGCGTTCATTCATCACCATTGAATGATTGCTATCATTTGTTCTTCCCAGAAGTTATCAACAATTTTAAAGGATTTCTGTCGATTGAAAATAAAGCCAAAGAAATCGTAAAAATTGTAGAAGCATCTGGCGGAGTTTCAGATAGAGAAGAAGTTTTAGAAGGAGAAATCAAAGAATGAATCGAGAATGAACTAAAGAATTATCTTGAAATCAAGAATTATCGAGAAATAACAGATAAAGAACTGCGTGATCTTATAACACTAGCAGATGGTGAAAACAGTCGTAGTGAATATGCTGAAGAGTCTTGAATGTACAGAACACCAGAGAAAAGGAACTCCAGACCTGGCATTCTCGAGGCAGCCTTAAAACGGTTAATAAACCCTAACCTCCAGAAATCTTCCGAGAGGGCGACACATCCCTCGGTCTATCCAAAGGGGTTTGAAATGTTACACTCGCACAGTAAAATGAACTCAAGCACAGTGCTGGACGTCTAGCATCAAACGAAAATAAACAGTCACAAGGTTGACATCGTCCGTCCCCCAGTATTGACGAAGGGGAATCCATCCCACCTCGGACAACCTGTCCTCACAACCAAGAGGCAGACAAGACAGTACCAGTGCGGTTCCTGCCAAGGCTGAACCTACCACCGAATCAAGATGTTTACGGCACTAGAGCCACCGAATAAACGATGGTTCTAGTGCTGTGAAGTTGAAGCTGTCTAGATACTGGTTTAGCCAGTACGCTGAGATTGTCAGTCTCAGTCCACCCCCAGGGATGGTATCCGAACATAGTCAGCCCAGGCGAATCTGATTACCAGCGGAATCCGCTAGGAGACTTATGTCGGATAGGGACTGGAGAGGCTATGCGATGCACGTCACTGCCGTCGTAGCTATACCCATTCTCAGAAGGTCAGTTTAAGACCCTGGTTTCCTCTCATAAAATGATCGGTTCCCGAAATCCAATCCTTCCGAAACTCGAGGCAGTATAACTACTCCCGCAGTTTAATGTCCAAGAAGTTTAATGTTCAAAAAGGCACAGGGGCTACATTTTTTTTCAATAGAGTTTCAACCAAACGAAGAATCACGAAGAGGCTTTATGAGATGTACAGGAAAACTCTCCGCTTCCTTACCACAAGACTTTTTTATAAATATTTGAGTCTTTACAATGTACTTTATTTTTTTAATCTGAATTATAGATAACACACATTTTCCTTAAAAAATTAATGTAACGGTACGCGATTTTGACGTACGTGCAATGTCTTAATGACGTCGCGTTCGGCAAGGGTTTACTGTATTTTTTATTGTTTATTTTGCATGAGCTGGTATTTATTTCACGTTACATCATACTGATCTCACGTTCTCAGTAAGGAGATCTCTACAAACCAGTAATGTTCTACAATAAGTTGCTGCAGAAACTGCGATTTCCATGATATAAAAGCTTCTGACAATTAACTAAATATTATGGAACAAATGCCACTCGTAGAGAAAGAACATGACATACGAAAGAGAGTAGAGTCTAAATGCAGGTATGTCTGATGTCACAAATTTTGCTGCACACGAAACAGATTCCATCGGTGAGAAAAGTGATAGATTCTAAGAGAAAAACCTTTTGAAAAAGAAAAAAAAATCTGATTTTTTTCGGTCTATTTGTAAATATAAGCAGAAGAAAAGCTAAAAACTAAGAACTTTGTTAATTTTGTATTAGTTATAAATTTAGATTCAAATGGTTCTATTTAAAATTAAAATTTATTTTTAGTGTTAAATGGGAAAAATTATTATTAATAACTAAAACATTCTTCGAGACGACATTCTTTGGAAGTTAACAAAGTTCCTAGGGTCTTGCCATTCGCTGAATACTAAATTCTTAAATATTTTTTAATTTAATTAATCAGTAATTGCTTAAGAAACTAAGCGACTTAAAAGAGATAAAAGTATTTCTCAGCAATTTTATTTTTTAATAACAAAATTATAACTGCTATAATTTAAATATTACCGATAATATAATTTAAATGTAACTGATAAATGACGTAACTGATAAATTTAAAATATTATGGGATTTTATTTGATCTAGAGCTGATAACCTCATCAGACGTCAAACGAATTAACGCTAGATCTCACGTAACTATAAGTCGTGATAAGATTTTAATAACATTTTTTATTAAACAGAAATTAGAACATGAATGCATTTTCTTGGGGTAATATTATCAACCACAGTACATGGGAATGTAGCTAAACGGACCAGTTGTAGAGATATAAGGTTATTTTGAAGCAGGAGACATGAAAAATTAGCAATTCCCTCGCCGGGACTCGAACCTGGACCTCTCGAATACTCGCCGAGATTGCTAACCGTTACACCACGAAAGGCATGTTGGAAGGAGGGAGAAAATAGTGGATTGGGTTGTGCCTATATCTGGTACATTATATACTCCCCCTTTTAAAGGGCGACTGGGAATTAGGGAACTCAAACGCCAAATCTTGGTGGTGAAGAATCATCTTCTACCACCTTTTATTTCGGGCGCCACTGTAGTGTCATTAGGGTGTTATTTTATGCTGGAGAAGTGAAAATAAGCAAAGCTCTCGCCGGGACTCGAACCGTGGACCTCTCGGATACGCTTCGAGTGTGCTAACCATTACATCACGAAAGCATACTAGAAGGTGGGAAAAAATACTTTATACAGTCAAATTCAAATTAAAACATGAAATAATACTCAAAGACTACACAATAGAAATCTCTCTAAACTGGCCCAGTAAATCTAGCTGAAGCGTCATAACCAATTTACGGGCAGTGAATAACACAAAGCCTAAAGTTACAACTATCGAAGCTGGAAGGAATTAGTTCCTGTCAGCAACGTGGACTAGTAGTCCAAGACTATTTAATTTAAATTTTACTCTGAGCTGGTTCAATAAATCTACCTACTGATCAAATCCAGGTGAAGCCGAATAATTAGAGCTTATCAAAGCTGGCAGGAACTAAACGTAGCATGCACGCGCAGCCAGAAAGACACACTGTATTAAAATCCAAAACTCATTTTAAATACTAACTAACTCATTTACATTTTGGTGAGTAAAGGGAAAGGAGGAATTAAAAATATTCTTAACCTTAAATTTATTTAATTTTTAATATTAAAAATATTTTTTCTACTTTTAATCTTACGGATTTAAACGGATTTAAAGAAAAAGGCATTTTAGTCATGAGATGTATAATCTGAAATATTAAATACTTTTTAAGAAATGACTCTAACAGAATTCATTAAAATGATTATATACTATATTTAATTGTTTTTATAATGCATATTTTAACTGGCTAGTGGCAGGCAGTTAGTTTCCAAAGATATAGTATAGGGAAAAAAAATGAATGGCCATCCCCCACCATTCTTCCGAAAAATTTAAATGTGTATTGTTTTTAAACATTTTGTGATTTTGGTCTTGAAGTTTATTTGGTGTAAGTGGGAAGAAAACGATGCTTAATAATAAAGATATAAAGATAAAAAAATTGTGTGAGTGGGAATGAGTCTAAGTGCAAATTGTTAACCTGCAGTGGTCAGCGAGCACATAATAAATCCTCTGATGTGAACAATAAATCCTCTGATGTGACGTTAAAACTTTGGGTCCTTTCAGGCTATCTTTCTTTCATTTCTTAGTTTTTAATTTAGAATATACAACTGCCGTATACATTTGCAATTCTCTAAGACGTTGTTGGCATTTGATTCTTTCTGCGAAATGCTCTTTGTCTATGTGATTCAGATCAAAAACGCCCAGTTCCTGAATAGGCTGCAGGAACATTACTGGAGTTGATAAAAGGTGCTTCTAAATATCATGTATTATATACCGAGCTACAGGATGGTTTCATTACTCCAACTTTCAGTTTCCGTTATTATTTATTTTTTCACATTTGAAGTTACTGAAGAGTTTACTGTAGATATAGATGTTTCTATTATTATGACTGAAGATTTCAATGTAGACTTCAAACAAAATAAAAAGGGCATTTGATTTTATGAAACATCATTTTAATCTCAATATGGTGCCAAGTAACTATTCAGGTACCTTGACAATTCATTTACAGATTTAACATTTACTAAGAATATAACTGCAGACATTTCAAATTATGTATCTTATTCCTCATATTCTCGACCAGTTTTACATAGAGTTATTTTGAATAAATAAATGTAATAAATAAGAAACAAAACAAAATAAAATATATGTACGTATGACATTTTTGTTTGTTTTAATTGTTCTATATCATCCTTACACTTTCGTTAGTAATCCTATGCATTAGGCACCAGCGACTCTTTAAATTAAAACAAAGAACCTACCATCAATTTTTTGTGGTTTCAGTTTAGTAGGTGTTGTATATAAAATGTATTTTACAAATTTTCAACCATGATAGTGTTTTCCTTTGAAACAAAATTATAAATAATTCAAATGAAAAAAAAAAGCGAAGAACCTAAAGAGTTTTTATTGATTTTAATGCGCATACTTCAGTTGAAATGTGGATATAAAGCCAAATTAACGCAATTAAATTTTTTACAAATTGAGGAATCAGGTAGATGATTAATGAAATGTAAAATCCGAAAGTCCAATTTCTTCCAGACATGGAAAAATCATTTATTTTGATAGGTCATTCCGTCTTATTTACATCCTCATCATCTCAAAAATTAATTTTGGAATTTTATTAAAACTCGCGTCATTTCGCTCATTATAAAGCAAAATTTAATAATCTGTACTTTAAATAATACACACACATACATATATATATACATATATATATAGAGAGAGAAAGCTTTTGTTTATACTACAATTCACAGTGATTTCAGAGACTTAGTGTTAGCTTTTAAAGAAATTATTAACGACTAAAATAGGAAGTGTAACATTTTGTTCTTACTTCTATTTTTTTTTTTTTTTTTTTAAAACAAACTCTGAAGTAAATATACAATGTTTTACATACTTTTAAAATTAAGCGGTATTTGGGCAACTTCTGGAAAGTTTTCTAGAAATAAAAGCGTGTTCAGGGTTATGAATATTCAGAATTAGAAACATAATAAATATGTTTCGTTTTTTCAGAAAGTTGCGTAAAAAATAGAATATTACCTTCTAAACAGTTTGTTAAGCTTTCATACTAATGGTATATCATCTTAAGTGACAATGCTTTATACTTTAGCGAAGCTATACTCTTCTGAAATAACTTTACGTACATAATAACGCGTTGATGACAAATACTAAATATTTTACCGTATAAAAATACAGCACATGGTGACGCTTCTGGCAATCCTCGAGATATCCTTTATTTCCCAAACTGTCTTTATGACACCTTCCAAAAAGCGTCACCTCTTTCCTAAACGAAGAATAATCCACTCGAAGCAGTACAACTCGGAGACACGGTTATGATCAATCCTAAATCACGAGTAGAGAACGTTTTATAACCACCTAGGGACAGCTAGCGGTGAAATAAGAAACCCTAAAACCTACTAGGCAATGACTTTTGCCAAAGAAAGGACATCCACATGACCGGGAATCGCCCGCTTTTTCCCATTTTAATGGGGGCATTTTTAGATGCGTCTGTAAAGTTTTTCTGGGTGGGGGAAAGGGTGGCACGCATACGTTTCTTGGAAAAGGAGGCATATAGAAAAGCAGTATGAAAGATTGTTTTCCTGGTTTCAAATTTATGGCATTTCAGAAAAGCTGTCTTTGGATTTATAACAATACATGTTTACTAGCTTCTGAATATCTAAGAAATAATAGTTTGCTGAAATTGCTTTTGAGATACTAGAGAATTTACCTGAGGTAATGCGTTTCAAATATAATTTACTACTTCAGATATTGAATATTTGAGATAAATATCTTTTACTCTTCTTACAAATTTACACCTATATCGATAAATTGCATAATACCTAAAAACCGTGCTCAGGAAATCTATAGTAGATTATATCTTGAAATTTGTATATATAGAAAATAACGAATAATAAATGCAATCATATTGACTTAACCTATAATTTTTCAGAGTGGGCATTACTGCTCGCCAGTGTATGTTAAGGAGGCGTTACTGATTCAAAAGGCAACTAGAGGGCACAGAGAAGCAAGTGGGAAATAAAAACATGCTTCGAAAATTTGGTTTCCTAAACAATTTTCAATACCTCTACAAATATTTGAAAATATTTAAACCTTTAATTTGGAAGTATTAGATTGTTATGCATTCTTATATGGAGCATGCCAAATCATTTCAGTGGAGCCGTTGCATATGTTGTACCATGTTATTCTGATATATAGTTTCATCATTTTTGTTACAAAGATGCGAAGTTATATGTTATCAGTTTAATATTCTAAAACTATGATCACAAATCCATACTTGTGATGATATCCTATAGGCGTAATAGCATGTTTTTTGTTTTTCAATATCAATACCATTGCGCCCCATGGCGGGAATTTGCGCATGTTTTGTTTTGTTGATTAGTATGAATTTTTGGCATCTTCAATCAGATCTTGAACTGAAAAGAGGTTTTAGATCAAATAATTCAAGGTTTCTTTTTTTCTTTCAGTTATCGGTAGCATAGGCCGAAACTCGCTTTTGCCTGGCGGTACGATGTTTGGCTTCTGCGCAGCAGATCTTAGTTCAGCCCTCCAGGTCCTTTAGTAACTTCAAGAACATGGACACATTTTCATTCAGGCTTCATTTTTCCCCCTGTTAACAGATGATGTTATAAGACAGCATCATTTAAGCAAGCTATCGCGAGGGGCCGCCAAAATGCTTTAGGAAGTCATTAATCGTTACCAGTCTGTTCCCAAATTGCGTAATAAGTTTTAGTTAGTAACTTGATGAAATGAGAGTAAAATAAATACTTATACATTTTAAATATTGTCCGTCAGAGCCTATAGATGGCATTAAAGAAGATGCATGAGACATAACTATCGCGAGACAATGGCGAGCTGAAAAGATTGAAATGGAGCCTGAGTTATAAATATTAATAGGAAACTATTAATAAACTTTTAATACGAAAATGTGAATTGACCATTTTATTTCCTGACATTACAGCTAACTTTCTTCTTTTACATGTTGACGATATACATGGGTTAATAAATAAAACTAAGTTTATGTTTAGTCCTAGCACATAATAAACTGCCTTTACAAAAAAATAACATTTCAATTAATGTAAAAATCATTTTTGATTATTGACAATGTGACATACATGGAAACAGTTATAGCTAACTTCTGTACACATGAGAGTTAAGTGTCTTGACTTCGCCATGTGTTATGTTTCGTATTGTACGTTTAAGAATAATAATAGTTAGATTTATTTAAAATTATCTTTGTAAACGATTTTTCAAAGCAGAACAATTACGATATTATTTGAAATTGCGTTTTAAAACATTTTTGATAAAATATTTACGCTTTAAATTGTGCATTAGTCACGCAAGAAACAAAAACTAATTTCGTTAATATTTTAGCTATGTAATTTCAAACTGAAATTCAAATAAAACCTTCAGCTGTGTTAAAGCGGTTTCTTTTATTTAATGTTTTGCTAGTGAAATATAAAAATGCAATGAAAACTCCTTTGTCAGTACAGACAGTTAAACTAGCAATATTTAGATTAAATCAAGTCGAGTTTAACTTTATAACTCAAGTATTTTTTGCCAAATAATTGTGAGAAATCTTAAGAATTATTTTTCTTTCCCTTATTTTACCATTGTTTTGAACTTCTGATGCGAATCAATAATAAAATATTATTTTGAACAGCACTATTCTTTGGTAAGTAACAAGAAACAAAGATGTCCTAAGAAAGTAACATTAAAAACTTCAGGACATGACGAATTGAAAACAAATAAAAATGAACAGTTCAGAGTCCCTAAGACTATTTTAAAGGAGTTAGGAGGCTGGAAAGGTACTTCAAATATTTCTAGGGAGCTCAGGAATTTTCGCAAGCGAAGCCATGGCATAGAGCCAGAACTGTGTTTCAGTGGAAAAATAAAAAAACTTAAATAGAAGTAAAATTCATGTTTGGAAGATGGAGTTTTAAAGGATTTGTGTCCAGTTGTTTTGATTTAGCACCGAATGTTTCTTAATGCATGCGAGTTTACTATGCGTTTTATCTAATAATCCAAGGTTTCTTTTTATCTTCATACAAATAGAAACAACACAGACCATCCAAATATTAATGGTAAGTTCGGTATTAATTTAAAGCCAAATACCAGCCGAATACGTTACACCTCTAAATACTAGTTAATTTGTGCAGAATTCACGCTCTAAGAACACCTGGGTTCGTGCTCAACGAACAAACTACTATTTCCCGCATGTTACCGTGATTTTCCCTTGCGTAAAGTGACCGATTTCGAATCGAAGGCCTCCACGAAAACTACGTCTCCCTTCAAGCAAATACTACTCTGGTTTGTTATAATCAAGTAAATAACTTAGGGCATGTAATATGTGTTATAAAATGTGCTTTAAATAATATTATTCTGGTTAAGATTTAATGTAGGTTCTAATTTTTGTGGCTGAGCTCAAAGGTCTAAGGGAAAGGTGCTCATTACCGAGATTTTTTAAGCACATGTAAGAAAACTCCATGTAGATTATACATTTCGGAGATTTTAATGCAGATAATACATTTCATAGATTTTAATACAAGACTTGATAAATCATGGTTATTAATACAGATCTAAACTATTCAATTACTATTTAGGCAGCTAAACGAGATTTAAAACATTTTGATTACATAATACTATACTATTACTATATTACTATTATTTAAGGAGTACGACTGAAATAAAAAAGATTATGAAATATTTAACAATTCCTCAAATCTAGAGTTGCGAAGTTCTTGAATTAGTTGAAAACATATCTAGAACAAAACGCGTGTTCCTGAATTACGGAAACCCACAGGTGAAAAAATTGGAAATTTTCTAGGCTCAATTCCATCGACATCTGCTGCTCCGTTATCAGAAGGAAAAACATTGATCATAATCAGTTCCGTTATAATAAAGTTACGACTGTATTCTACGAGGAATTAACTTCAATACGTAAGTAAATAAGAAAATAAAATATTATATAGAATGAAAGAAAAGGAGTGAAAAAAGAAAATAAAGAGTATTTCAAACAAGCAAAATAAGAGGGAAAATATCTTAAAAAATAACATACGATTTCCTTGTGACTACAGTGTTAGACAGATCCCTCAGCGGTTAGCTCGGATCGAATTGCATCATTAGTTATTTATTACTCCGCCCTTAGGTACTGCACGGCAGATAGCGGATGCCCCGGGGAGGAGTTTTTAAGAAAGGCTGGCTTATACACGCATGTGGAACCACGAAACGCTTCTGAGAGACCACGAAAAACGCCCATGTAGCCGGCTTCTTCGCCAGGGCTCGAACCCGGGACCGTGCGACCAGCACTTATCGGCTTTTACCGCTCGGCCGCTATGGGGCCGAGTTGAACTGTTTGGATTGCAAATAAGCGTTCGAGAGCTATCTGCTTGCGAGTGGGGTATCATCGTAGAAGGACTGGCTCGTATTCACGTTACACATGGGGAAATGCAATCATCCCCTTTTGTATTTGAATTCTTACCGAGCTCAGAATTCAACGATTTTATAGCTTGGCCGCATGGGGGTTTTATTTTTACAAAAATTAAAGTATCACTTACACAGTTAAGAAATTGCAGTTTTACATTTTTTATGTGCCAAATTTACTAAAAGTTTCATAAATAAAAACATTTAATTATGCGTGTAAGTAAAGAATTTTCTCAATGTTTTCATACTAAAGTATTATGCAGGTATATATAAATAATTCGTTTTAATATATCATAAATGATGGTGATTTTTTTATATTGGTAAGACAATTTATTTTCATATAATTTTTTGTACTGCTTTATAAACTGTAAATGAAATACATTTATTCCTATGTTTTCCACGAATGATTTCGCAGGATAAAGTGCCAGTATATCAGGTAGTTGGAAAGCTAATAAATTTACAAATCCTTATGTACTTTGTATAATTACAGTCCATCTCTTAACATTTGTAATAAAAACATGGCTCCCAGCGAAAATCAAACCCCCATCTCTACAGCCGTAGATCAGCATCTTTCTGACTGCAATACGGCTGATAAAAATAATTTTTTTCTACCTCATCAGCTCAAACCTTGACTTGTGCTTTCAAATGGCTAATAATAAAATTACATGAGCGGCACAATAGAGTGAACAATAACTCTATAAGTTTTCCTTCTTTTATAACTACTTACAAATTCTCTAGAAGAATAAACGCACTTATAATACAAGGGTTGTTGCAAATATAGGACTATACCGTTGCCTTTACAGATACAGCAAATTATTGGAAATTTAAATAGAAATCTGGCTCAACTACAATAACAAGATAATTCAGAATGTTATTTTCTTTGTTTACTATTATTTCACTTTCCACATTTTCTTATTCAACTATTGTAATTTTAATACAACCTTGAATAGAATGATATAACTCAAACGTTGCATTGAAAGAATGACTGATTCTAAATAAAATATAAAAATATAACAAAAATCTCTAAATACATACCAAGGAAATACTGTTTAAAGGTAAACTTATTTCTGCAGTGTCGACTCAATATTCATCGGCCAGGGACCCGAATAGTGCTAAATAAGCTACTTTGAAACTCAGATTCTGCTCTTAGAGTCATCGCATAGATTGATATTTTTTCTTCTAGAAAATTTCCATCTTTCTAAACGTTTTTAATTAGCATCATATCATGTTTCGAGAATACAGCTCGAGATGCTATTATTATTTTTTCGTTGCTAACACACCGGTTAATTGTTTCGAAACTGAGTAACACATATTGCCAAGAGAACGTAATTCGAGATGATATTAGCATTTTTCGTTGCGAGTGAGTCAGCGTAATTTAACTTTTCATAATTAACTTATGTTGAGGCTGGAAACAACTATTCTGCTAGACACAGCAATTGCTTGAACGATCTTCCATTAAATAATAATTATTATATGAAGTCTTCAAATAATATATTTTAGACGCATAATTTTGCTATTTTTAACATTTATGAATTCGTTACAATTAAACCCCTTACTGCTGTATACCAATAATACTAATAAAGTAATTCAATAAACTTTTCGAGTGTATGTTTTTATTTTTTATTATTATTGTTTGGTTAAAAGTATTTTCAAAGAATAAAATTTTCATAACTTTATTTTGCTTCTACAAACTAAAACCTGAATTAATTTCTTTTAGATTTTATGCAATAAACCATTTAAATTTTAATTGCGTAAAATGTTCTTTAAAAGTATTTTAGCAAGAATATTACTTACTATAAATAGATTTCTGGGGTACATCTGATTGCTTTTACGGTTTTGAGGTTGGAACTACAGGGAAAAAAATTAAATTAAAATTCTTAAATAAAACTATTTGGTAATTGCTTAATGATATTCGTATTGTAAGATTATGAATATTCATTATGGATGGATACAACAGCGAATGAATGTGCGTAAGCTCTAGATGTTTTTTCATCTCAAATAAGAGAACAAAGATAAATTTTGTATGGTCCAAACTCTGTTAAAGGTGTGAGGTTTATCCAAAGTTTATTAACAGTTATTTTAAGTTTTGTATCTTTCCTATCTTATTCTAATTTCAGCTTACAATTTCCTCCCAGAATGTAAATTCAGAAACGCAGTAAATGCAAATGAGTACTACTTAAGACGATGTTTCACCGACTTCGAGACAGAGAGAGTCTGATTTCCTGACTAGCTCGTGTGTGCCTTTGGCTACGTTCTTAGTTCCTATGCTCGGCCATACCTTAGGACCTTGCTTGGCTTCGCCGATTAAAATAAAATTTAGGGGCCAACTATTTAGATTACTCATAGCTTCGGTTATACCTATCAGACAGCTCAGTTAAGCTAGTTTAGTTTAATTTCATAGTTATTTAGGTTCAAGCCCGAGTGGGGGCATTGTGTAAAGTTCGAAGTAGAAACTGATTGTAAATATTCTGAAAAATAAAGGGTATTGAATCCTTTTTATGACTTACGTGTTAATTCACACACTTAAGCAATTATTCGCTTGTTAGTGTTCGTGTGGTTTTAAGTTAGAACTTTAAAATTAAATAACTAAAACCCCACATTTGGCCCCCGAAAGTGTTCTTAACGCACCATGCCGCTAGGTACCGAAGATTTCTCGTTGACCCCTCCTACCTTTCAGTTCCCACAGGCACAACCGAACCCCATGGAAGGATTTGGATTTATTGTTGAAACGATGAGGGCAGCGATGAAGCCAACAGCAACTTTTGACGGAAAAGGATCTGTAATGACCTTCCTGGAACAGCTGCGTCAATGAATTAGGCTTTGCCTTGAGAACAGCAAAACATGATACTACGCAAAAAAGTCCCACAAAATTATTCCTAGGAAGAAAAATTTTAACACCTCTGGATAAGCTACGTTTCGTTTAACAAAGACAGGAAGAGTTTAAATTGAATGATATTCAGAAGATTATTAATGAGACCATCAAAAATTCTGATGCGACAAGGTCGAAGCAAAAGTTATACTGCGATAGAAAGAGCACTTGCTACAAGTTGAAAACTTTGATGAAAAAGTCTTTTTGTGTAGAATTTACACTTTCAAACAATGTCTTTTTGAGACCTTATTCTTCGAGTACTTAAATTCTGGTAGAGAAAGAAGTAAGGTTTATCCAAAGAAAGGTTCCTAGGTCTATTAACAGTTATTTTAAGTTTTGTATCTTTCCTATCTTGTTCTAATTTAAGCTTACAATTTCGTGCCAGAATGTAAATTCAGAAATGCAGTAGATGCAAATGAGTAAGAGTACTATTTAAGTCGATGTTTCACCGACGTCGAGAGAGAGAGAGTTTGATTTCCTGACTAGCGCGTGTTTGCCTTTGGCTACGTTCTATCATAGTTACTACGCTCGGCCATACCTTAATTGCCTTGCTTGGCTTCGCCGGTTAAATTAATGTTTAGGGACCAACTATTTAGATTACTGATAGCTTCGGCTAAACCTTTCAGGCCTTTAGTTAAGCTAGTTTAGTTTAATTTCATAGTTATTCAAGTTCAAGCCCGAGTGGGGGCTTTGTGTAAAGTTCCAAGTAGGAACTGATTGTAAATATTCTGAAAAATAAAGGGTATTGAACCCTTTTTAAGACATATGTGTTTATTCACACATTTAAGCGATTATTCGCTTGTTAGTTTTCGTGGGGTTCTAAGTTAGAACTTTAGAATTAAATAAGTAAAACCCCACAAAGGAATACTTAATAAGTAGTATAATAGCTAGTATAATTTTATAAATATATTTAATGTTTTTAATTATATATATCACGAGTTAAATGTATTTTTATTAAGAGGAAACAGATTCAAAATAAAATATCTCATGGGAACACCGCATGCCTTTCTTGTACGGCCTATATTTTTTACCCATTTTTTGCTGCACTTCATTTAAACTTATTTCCTCCAATTTCATTAGAAATATATTCTAATTCAATCACTTTAGCTCTCATTTCGTGGCAAGGCAAAAATGCATAAAACCTCAATCTTCGTTAAAAATTGTAAAATAAAGAAAAATCTAAAAGTAAAGAAAACACCGTATACAGTTTAAACAATTAAAAAACAACTAAAATTAGAGTTCGTAGCAAAAATAAGCAATTCGGCCAACGGGAGGAAGACAAATTTTCGATGCAAAAAATTGAAAGTTAACATTTGGTCACACTGGGAAGAAAGGCACTAAAGCTGGTGCACCAACTGATTTAATTCACTTCATTCACACTATTCTACTACAGTTTCAAATATAAGCAAATGCGGCTTTCTTAGGCTTAGCGACCACTTTTAAATTGTTGATAACGCTACAACTATTGCATACAGATTAACCAAAGGCATAAAAACCTTAACCGGAATACAAGAACAATTTAATTCAATCCCATTTAAAGCGAAAAATGCGCAATTTACCAATATATAAGGAAAAAATGGACTCACCTATCCGAGTAACAGAGCGGCAAAATATAAAGATATATACATATATATAGGTTTGGTTAGGTCCACTGCAACGAAAAATAGAGGTGCATAGCTGCATGTTACAGCGGTCTCTATTCAAAATTTCAACGTTCTACGGCTACTTGGTTTTTAGTTATGGGAACTATATACATGCGTACGTACGTACAGACGTCGTGATAAAAACCTCTTCTGAATCCATTTTACAATCCGTTTAGGGACAAAGAGTCCTTTATTCTGTTCCTACTGCGTATGTATTCTGCGTATACTACGCAGAAACATCATTCAAATGGTTTTGAGAGCGGTCAAAATGGATATTTTCGTTGAAATATGATGCCCAAAATTTTTTCGCGATAACAATGCTTCGTTTACTTCTTATAAAAATATTATTACGGACTATCGCTTAGTTTGTTAATCACTAACAAAGAGATTAAATTTGAAAGCTAAATTAAATATCTTAACACTTTGCCACGGATAACACATCCGATCAAAATAAAAGTCTTTATTTCCGGCAGTGGCAACATAATATTCTTTTAAATAGCCGAGCTTGTTGGTTAAATTTAAAAGATAAATATCTAACATTGCCTAAAAGCAACACATTTGCTCGACAAAAATAAAAATAAAAATGATTTACTTTGAGCAGTGGCAATGCACTGCTTTTAAATAACTTAACTTCATAATCAAAAATTCATTAAATTTGAACAAAATATGAAATAAATAGAAACTTTCGAAATTAAAAATGCAATCCTCGAGTTGTACATGTTTGTGTGAAGTACTAAATGTGCTCGAAATTTGGTGGTTCTAAGTACTGCTTTTTTTTCACAACATGAGGAACATCATGCATACATTAGTTATTGGCAGAGATTAGTATTTGTATTTACGAATAAATTAACTTGGCTTTGAAGAAGTAAAACCTTCTTCCTCAAACAAGAATAAAAAGTTGTATTACTACTTTAATTTCTGTCCTACTATAAAATCATTTTTATAGCCTGGTGGGAAAAAAGAATGCAGTTGTATATCTCTTCAACGTAACAAAAAAAATAATAATAATTATGAAACGATAATAATAATAATAAACAATAATAATGATAATTAAGCAAAGCACTGAACAAAGATTAATCCAACTTGCTTCATATCTTGTTTGAAGAGATATTTTAATTTATTTCACTTTCAGAAAATTTTTTTAGACAATTCAAAAACTGAAAAATTTCAAAACGCTGAGCATTTCATCAAATGAGGAAAATTTTTATTAATGCAGAATTTTTATCTTCATTTTCCGCACCAAAATGAGCAAAAACGTTCCCAATTCTTTAAAATCTTTCGATATGCATTTTGTCGCGAAGAAACTATAAAGGTTATGTTTTTAAGTCACGGACTTGCAAACGGAAGTAAAAATAAATCACTTTCTGGATATTTAC